>JAVKPL010007938.1:0-31841 GCA_032173675.1 Gastrolobium villosum | reverse complement strand
GCTATGGTGCTAAATTCACTTGGAGGTGATCTAAATGGTTACACCTGGACAGAGTTTTCAAGAGACTAGATAGGATTTGTGCTAATGCCTTATGGAGAACTGCCTTCCCTGAAGCTACTGTCAAAGCTTTGCCTAGGCTCAACTCAGATCACAACCCCTTGCTGCTCTCTCTTAGTCCCCAGGTTTCTAATTGGAGAGAGAGACCTTTCCGGTTTGTGGCTGCTTGGCAAGATCATGGTTCCTTCCCTTCCTTCCTCAAAGAGCATTGGAATCCCAATTTTGATGTTTCTTCCTCCTTATCTCGCTTGGTCAATCCGTTGAAGGTGTGGAATAAGCAGGTGTTTGGGGATATCTTAACTAAGAATGAGAGGCTGTTATTGAGTCTCCAAGAGTTGCAAGCTAGAATTCATTCTACTAATGATGATTCCCTCTCCCCTCTAGAGCTTAATTTACAACAAGACATCACTGCTGTGCTGGAGGCAGAGGAAAGTCTCTGGTTCCAAAAATCTAGAACCAAATGGATTGAGGATGGGGACAAAAATACAAGATTTTACCATATCACTACTATGATCAAGAGAGCTAGGAACAAGATTCTTGTCATAAAGAATGAAGCTGGTCACTGGATAAAAGAGGAAGAGAGCATAATAAGGCTTTTTCTTGCGTTTTATACGGGTCTTTTCACTGAAGATCACATAGCTAGACCTTGGCATAATACTATAACTAAATGGCCTAATCTCTCTCAACAAGAAATGCGCATGTTGGAAGCTCCTATTAACCCCCAAGAAATACATCAAGCTTTCTTTAAAATGGGTCCTTTGAAGGCTCCTGGGCCGGATGGTTATCCAGCATTATTCTTCCAGAAAAATTGGGATGTCATTGGTAAGCAAACTGTGGCTTCTGTTATCCATCTTTGGCTTAATCCTGGGAATATCAAAGACATTAACAAAACCCTTTTAGTCCTGATTCCTAAAGTTCAAAATCCTGAAAGGGTTGCCCAGTTTAGACCGATTGCTCTATGTTCTGTGTTATATAAAGGGATTAGCAAGATCATTGTGAACAGGCTGAAGCCATTCCTTAAGAAGTTGGTATCTCCCCACCAAGTCAGCTTTGTGCCTAACCGTAATATTCAAGATAATATCATCATTGTTCAGGAGATGATTCATACCATGAACAGGATGAGAGGGAAAAGAAGTTTTATGACTGTGAAAATTGACTTAGAAAAAGCTTATGACCGTATTTCTTGGGATTTCATTCAAAGAGTTCTTGAGGAAATCGGTATTCCTTCTAAGTTGATCTCCTTAATCATGGCCTGCATTACTTCCTCTGAATTTGAGCTTCTCTGGAATGGGGCTAAAGCTGGAGCCATTCTTCCTACTAGAGGTCTAAGACAAGGTGACCCCATTTCACCTTATATCTTTGTTTTATGTATGGAGAAACTCTCCCACCTTATTGATGATGCAGTAGAAAATAAAAGTTGGATACCCTTGAAAGCTGGAAAGGGTGGACCAAGGATTTCTCACTTGCTTTTTGCAGATGATTTAATGTTGTTTGCGGAAGCTTCAGAAACCCAAATTACCAAAATCATGGAGATCCTGAATTTGTTTGGTGATGTTTCTGGACAAAAAGTAAACAAAGATAAGACCAGTATTTTCTTTTCAAGGAATATTGATGAGGGTCTATCCAGGAAAATAACAAGCATCTGTGGCTTTGCTCCTACTAAAAACCTTGGGAGGTACCTGGGTTCGATGATGAAGCATGACAGAGCTAGCAAGAGCCTTTATAGTGAAGTCCTGGACAGAATTCACAAAAGGCTGAATGGGTGGTCTAAGCAGAATCTCTCTATGGCTGGTAGAGTTGTCCTAGCCAAATCAGTCATTTCCTCTATCCCTATGTTCCACATGCAAAATAACATCATTCCTCTGGGGATCTGTGATGAAATTGAAAAAATCCAAAGACGATTCATTTGGGGTGGTACTAAAGAAAAAAGGTCAGCCCATCTGGTTTCTTGGGAGAAATTGTGCAAGCCTAAGCGCTTGGGGGGCCTTGGTATCATTAATTTAAGGAAGCAGAATGAAGCTTTCTTAATGAAAATAGCTTGGTCTATTATTCATGATCCTCACCAGCTCTGGTCTCGGGTTCTCCTTGCTAAATATGGGAGGAAGGTGGAATTGCATGGTAATTGCATCAGTAAGGCTTATGATTCAAGACTTTGGAAGAATCTCTCTAAAATCTGGCCTATACTTCTGGACAACTTGAAGTGGAACATTGGTGATGGTAAAAACACCAATTTTTGGCTAGATGATTGGCTTGGAGATATTCCTAAGCTGCTAAATGTTGCAGTCATGGAACCCCATCCTCTGCTCATTGCTGATACTGTGGCTGACTGTATTGACAAAAACTCCAACAATTGGAACTTCACCTTTCTTCATCAGTTCTTTGAACAACATGTGGTTAATTTGATAGCAGTCATTCCCCCTCCCACTACTTCAGCTGGGTGTGATGTGCTTGCTTGGAAGGATCTGAACCCATCGATCTCTTTGGTTAAAAAGGCTTATACAAGCCTGATGAAATTTGATGCTTTATCTCCAAACTTTCACTGGGAGATTATTTGGAAATGGAAAGGCCCTGAAAAATACAAATTTCTGATCTGGAAGCTTGCTCATTGAAGGATTCTGACCAACCAATTAGTTTCCAAGTGGGGAAATACTTCTGACAGGTGCAAACTCTGCCCTGATAAGGTAGAAACCATTCTCCATGTCATTAGAGATTGCCCCCGTGCCTCTAAATTCTGGAATTGCTCTTTGTTCACTACTCAGCCTCCTTTGTTCTTTACTGAACAGACTTTGCACATCTGGCTTGATAATTGCTTATTATTTTCTGATGTGAGACAACCTGATTGGAGAGATTATTTCTTTATATCTTGTTGGTATATTTGGCTGTGGAGAAATAAAGATTGCCATGAACAAGATTTCAAGAGGCCTGATAATGTGACTGGTGAGATTCAAAGAAATTGGGTGGTTTTGTCTAATGCTAAACAGGTGCTCAGCCCAACCTCCAGATCCTTTAGCATCAGGACTCCCACTCATTGGATTCGGCCAGAGGTGAATTGGCTTAAATCAAATGTTGATGGAGCCGTTTCTTCTAAGAGAGCAGCTTGTGGAGGTCTTTTGAGAAACAAGGATGGTGTTTGGGTTGGTGGCTTTCAATCTTTCCTTGGTTCTTGCTCTCCTCTTCATGCTGAGCTGTGGGCTATTCTCCATGGTCTCGATCTAGCTTGGCAGCTAGGTACTCCTAAAGTGATTGTTGAGAGTGACTCCTCTCAAGCAATCAACTTGCTTTCCTCTAATGGGAAAGATGCTCGACAACTGCCCCTGGTAGTTAGGATTCGAGCTTTTATGGAAAGAAATTGGATGACTGCTCTTTCTTTCACAAACAGAGAAGCTAATAGCTGTGCTGATTGGCTAGCTAAGGATGCTCTTTCCAAGCACCTTGGTGTCTACCTTCTTTTGAATCAACCGTCTGAGCTGCAAAATCTGTTGGAGAAAGATGTCCAGACCCCTGCTGGCCAACCATCTGTGTGGAATCCTGACTAAGACCTTTGTGTTGCTTCTTTGTGTTTTTCTTTTCTGCTTTTTGTTTTGTTCTTTTTTGGTTCTGTTTCTGTTTTGCTTTTTGTTGGGGCTTTGCCCCTTTTCTGTGCCAAAAAAAAAAAAGAATTATATATTGGATATTTAGGTATTGTATGTATGTTTAAAACATTAGGATAGCAACCAATTTAATGTTATATTTAGTTATTGTAAAATTTAAATAATGTAATGTTTGCTTTTTAAATTTAAAAATTTTAAATTATAATTGGTAAGTAAGTAATGTAATGAATGTGGTATTTAAAAAATAGTAATTATAATGTTTTGTAAATCTTTATTAGTTATAATGGCTCATGAGCGTGCTTGCATTTATCCCAGTCCCGGAGAGTTTGGGGATGGGGGTACTTGATCCTGATGTGCAGCAAATGCACATTTTGCAGGCTATTTGGAACGACAACCGTTCTAGGATTTTAAAAGTGAGGTGAGTCTCAGAGGGATCTTTGGCGGATTTGCAAGACCCAGGTCACATCCCCTTAGACTTGCAGCAACATCTGATGCATGCAGGTTTCTGGCACGTTGTTCGTATAAGACGACTACCGGTATGTGTTACTTTTGCTTACATCCTAGTCATTTATTTTTACATGATGCGGATAACATACGACCCTTATTTATTTTCTTTTTTTCAGATTGACCATGCACTTATTAGTGCATTGGTAGAGAGGTGGATGCTAGAGACTCACATCTTCCATATGTCCATTGGAGAGTGCCCTATCATGCTACAAGATGTAGCGGCTATTCTGGGTTTGCCCACTGACGACAAGTAGTTTTTTTGGGGGGTGGGGATGGAGGAGACAGGAATTGGTGTAATGTAATACACTATTACATGGGAGTGACTCCACTCGCAATAGATATATAAGGCAATAACTTGAAGATGAGTTGGTTAGACCGTCATTGGGGCCATTGGAACAAGCATGCGGCTACTCACGCAGGTCAGACTATTTACACACATGCATATCTAATGCGCTTTTTTGGTGGATTTTTGCTCTGTGACAAGTCTAGCTAAATGGTCCCTTGTCTGCTGCACTCGCAACACTATTTCGCGAGTTATGTTAGGCCACGTCACGTGCAGCACACAACATTGGCTCATCAGGTATCTCAAAATCCACATATTTGCGGTTTCCACTACGGACTCTACTCGTCACTGAAGATATCATTTTATTTTGTTGAAGCTCCAACTTTCGACGGATATTATCCTTTAGATCTTTAGTGGACATGCCTCAGAAATTATATATTGTTTTTTTTTTCATTCGAAAGTCAAACCACCCGCACTTACAAATTTATAACCATTGTAAAATACGAAAGAACGAAATTGATCCATTGCAGTAGTGTTATTATACAAATAAAACTAAAAACAGAGGGTAGATTATGGCTCAAAATAAGGATGTGATAAACAAGATGATAAGGTAGAAAGGGTTTTTGAAAACTATAGAACACAAAATGAGAGTAATAAAAAATGAAAGTGGATGAATATGATGAGTGGAAACACAATGCAAATATCAAACACTAAAAGGAGGAAGGTAAGAATATAGCTGGAGTTGTGATTCTCGCTCAGCATTGAAAGGGTATATAGGTGGTTTGGGACTAGTTTGGTAGGATGGACGGCCAGGATTAGGCCACGTGGCCAAATCCTGTAAGTCACATACTTGATTTGTGCAAGATCATCACTATAACACCTCATTCGCGATCGGTCATGTTTTAATCATTGTTTAAGATATTAAGCGCAGTTACAATAACAACCGTTCATTTAAAAATACGGTAAAACTTTTTCTTTTTAAAACCATTTACAAAATCCTTATGTTTATAAAACTTTAATATTTAACATTTTCCAAAAATGTGATCGTAACTCAAAACTATTGCAGAATCATAAATACTATTACGTAATATCATACAAAGTCTATAAAAGAACTGCTAAGTGGTTTCCATAAACCAACGAAACACAAATACACAATTTGACATTTTACCGACTTGAGATGCACTCAATTTTTCCAAAACTGCAGCTGGAATACTTGTCAATAAATTCCCATCTTTTGATATATATTTTTACACTCTTTTACCTTTCCAACATGGTATAACACGTCCCATTTGGATCTCTACAACTTCGAATACGCTCGTCGTAGGTTACTTACTTAAAACTATCAAAGCTGCATTTACGACTCACTTCATCCTTCACTGCTTTTGAAACTTCATTCGTTTAACACATCTGTTTTCCACCAAATTTTAATATGTTCTAGTAGACACCTCTAGCTTCAATTTGATGTATCATAAGCCTAATTTGGCTAAGAAATGAGAGAGAGAGAGATGAATTTTTCAAAAATGAACATCAATGTTGTAAAATGCAGCTCGAACAAGAACATCTCTCACTTAAACGCAAACTGGGCATTTTCTGCAACTTCAAATGACACCAAATTTTATGACAACATAGGGGACATCTTAAGCTTCAAAATAATATATGTTACGCCTTAATTGGACCACTTATGTTCTCTCAAAGTTAGGGTAAAATCTCACTATTTTTCTAAAAATTTCAGCATAGTCTTTGTTTTTACAACTTTCCCCCACTTTATATAAGTGTATTGCAATACTAAAAAATGGTACCTAATAGACCAAAAGGGTGGCATCCAAAGGATTAACAACCTTGGTGCACTTATAACCCACAATATACATTAATTCCTCTCATTACTTTTCACGCACAATGTCCCATTGTCATTCATTATAATTAAACATTATCAATAACTACAATAGGCCTAAAACCCTTCCATCACATACTTTAATATTTATATAAACAAGGTTCTCCGATGATACAGTTACCTTTACATCAACTATCAAATTTAACTATTACATAATCAAGATAATATCAAATGACTTAGACACAAAAGCATTAATAACTATACGCATGTCCACAACATCTCATACAATACTAATGTTCATGCACTAAGTCAATGATACAAAATAAGCAACTCCCATGTGCGTCAAAATAATATCTCAAAATGCCAAGTAAATCCTCATGCACTCCTATGTACATGTCAAACTACTCCATATGCTCATATTCACACTAAGTGGGCTTCTTGCCCGAAGCTTCTTCAGCAACACTAGTGGTACCTGAAAATAATGCCCCATAACGTGGGGTGAGATCTGACAATCTCAATAACCACGGGGCCTGGAGGGTCACTCCACTCAATGGCTCACTCAATGTGCATGCAATGATAACATATGAACAGTATAATATAGGAAATCACAACAATCACTGAGAAAACAATCAATAACTTCCAAACAAGAATACTATAAGACTCTCATCCATAACTCCCGAGACATTCATAGTACCGCTCCCAAAATGAAGATAGCACTACAGCAAAACCTGACTGAAACTCCTTACGGAGACCTATCCAGTGGAACTCCCATAAATCTATTTACTGGTCAGAGATACTACTATATCAAAACATATAACAGACAAAATGCAAGTATATCAAAACATACACCAGACAACATGCCAAAATGCATGTCAAACAGCATGCCAAAACACATGTCAAATAGAAAGTAAAAATGCATGATCATACTCTAACATACATTATCAAAGATCACAAATCAACCATTCCCAAAGGACATGGCGAAGCACACAAAGGGAATAACCCTCGGACACACAGAAATTTATTTGAAAAGTTCAACAAGCAATTTCACAAACCAACAGAGAGAAGCTTCCAAAGCTTAATCCTCCAAGATTGGATCAAAGAGAGTCAACCTACAATGATCATACCACAATATGATCAATCACATGCTTGAGAATATACGAGCAAACACAAACAACAACTCTTAGAAATCCCTAGCTCACGGCCATTAAGCCCCAAAGTACAACCTATTGTGTTTTAATCCAAACCAACCAATCTTATTGCTTCACAAGCATCTCACACATCATGCTACACCACAATTACACAACTTATAATTTACAACAATTTCAATCATTTTTAAACCCATAAGGCTGAAAGTTACCTTAAAGACTCCAAGGAAGATTTTTCATAAATTCAATCATTCCAATTATAATTTAACCACATCAACCAAATCACCAATATACTCACACACTCTTCATCAAGCCCTAACACAATTCACCACATTTTTTCTTAATTTCCTCAATATGACCGAATATGTTCATGCTAAGGGCCAAGGGAATTTTAAAACATAATTTATGATTCAAGCAACCACCAATCAATTACATCATACATCAAAAACTTCCTTCACAAATCATCATTCTTTCATCCTTGAAAATTTGTCTAAGAGTTCACACTAAAATCACTTAAATTTTTATTGCATTTCTACCGATTATTTATCCATACGAAAATAAATTCCAAAGGAACATAGCCATAAAATCTCTCTAACCATACCCACCAACATACACATCATATTATGTCTAAAATTTCGATCCAAAGAAAATACAAGGTGAAATTGAGAAATCTTACAACCAATGGGTTCCTAAGCTTCCAAAGATCAATATACAAGCTTCCAAGCAACAAAAACCACCAACAATGGCTACTCTTACCTCACAAAATGGCCACCTTCAAGCTCTTAGATCTCCCCACACACTCACTTTCTCAATAAATTCTTTTAGGATTGTTGTTTACTAAGAGATTCCGGGTATTTTTCATGTTGTAACTTTCTTGATTCGGTGTCAAAATAAAAAGTTGCAAACCTAAACTATTCCTTCCATGGTGGATCGGCCAAGCACAAAAAAAGAGGAAGAAGATGAGCTTTTAAGGCTGATTTCATGCTTAAATAAGCCTAGCTACTTTATTTGACCTTTTAGAAAAAGTTTCTAAAATATCTAAATTCAATTTCCTGAATTAATATTCTTGAAATCTTAATTAATTTCAAGACTTAGGAGTTTTCATAAATTCAAGATGTAAAATTATAGTTTAATAATGCCTCAATACACTATTAAAAAGATCCAGACAATTTTTGCAAAATTCCATTTTCGCCCGTATACTTAAACTAATTGTATTTTTTCAAAAACCTCTAAATTCATCAAATAATTCAAATAGTTATTTCTCTTAGTTCTAAACACTTCTTTCAACATATATCCATTCCCAGAATATTTATATGATTTTTGAGTCTTTTTGTAAAATCATATTGCAGTATTTCATCTGCTAAAAATGACTATTCATCATTTTTCCAGAAAAATGTCTATCCACTTCCAAATTTCATTTTGAATCCAAATCCAACATTATTTTCACCAAATAATGTCTAATTACATCATTTCATAATTTTAGAGTTCAATAATTGTCAAATTACCATTTTTCCCTTTTTTGTTTTTTCACCCGAAATTCAGGATTTTCACCAATTAAACCCTATAATCCACAATTCAACATCAACATCAACATCATCTTTATCCCAAGTTAATTGGGGTCGGTGGTAGATGAACCCACATGAAAGATATAAAATGGTTGGAAAAATAAAATAAAATAAAATATAAATATAAAAATAAATAATAAATAAATAATAAGTAATAAAATAAATAATAAATAAATAAATACAAATAAAAAAATATATATATAAATATATATATATATATATATATGTATATATAAATAAAAGTATAAAAGAAATGGACAAGAAGAAGTGAGAGAAAAGGACTAAAAGGGATCATCTGGAACATAGGAATAACAATGGGTCTAACCCTCCACAATACTTATAACTTTTCTCCATTCCGTTCTAAGACATACCGTCCGCCAATCTATATCACACTCCATTAAATCTTGTTTTACTACCTTTCCCCAAGTAAGTTTCGGCCGACCTTTGCCTCTTTTTGTGTTGAGTTCTTGGTAACAAATTTTTGTTCTTACATGAGCATCCAGGGGCCTTCTCATCACGTGCCCAAACCACCTCAATCTATGTTCTCTCATCTTCTCGGCTACCGGCACTACTCCGACATTTCGTCGAATATCTTCATTTCTTATCTTATCCATTCTTGTGTAACCACACATCCACCTTAACATCCTCATCTCTGCTACTCTCATCTTATGCTCATGTTGCCTATGTGCTGGCCAGCATTCCGCTCCATATAGTATTGCCGGTCTAACTGTCGTTTTATAGAATTTTCCTTTTAACTTAAGGGGGATTTTGCGGTCACACAAAAACCCATATGCACTGCGTCATTTCATCCACCCTGCTCTGATTCTGTGATTTACATCCTCATCAATCTCTCCACCTTTTTGTAAAATGGAGCCCAAGTATTTAAAAGCATCTTTTTTGGGTACTTCTTGACCACTTAAATGCACGGGCTCTTGGTCCCCATCTCGTACCAGAGAAAACTCACACTTCAGATACTCAGTCTTGCTCCGACTTAATGTGAATCCTTTGGATTCCAATGTGCTTTTCCACAATTCAAGTTTTCTATTAACACCCTCTTTGTTCTCATCAATAAGCACAATATAGTCTGCAAAAAGCATACACCATGGCACTTCCTCTTGAATATCTTTTGTTAGTTCATCCATAACTAAGGCAAAGAGATAAGGACTTAGAGCCGACCCTTGGTGTACACCAACCGTGATAGGAAAATAACTTGATGTTCCGTTACAAGCTTTTACACAAGTAGTAGCCCTATCATACATATTCTGGATTGCCTTTACATACTTTGATGGAACCTTTTTCTTCTCCAGAACCCACCATAAAACTTTCCTTGGAACCCTATCGTATGCTTTCTCAAGGTCTATGAACACCATATGCAAGTCCTTCTTCTTTTCTTGGTATCTTTCCATAAGTTGTCGCATCAAGAAAATGGCTTCCATGGTACATCTTCCAGGCATAAATCCAATTTGATTTACAGACACCTTGGTATCTCTCCTCAAGCGATGTTCAATAACCCTCTCCCACAACTTCATAGTATGGCTCATTAGCTTAATGCCTCTATAGTTTGAACAATTCTGTATATCTCCCTTGTTTTTGTAGATAGACACAATCATATTTTTCCTCCAAGCATCAGGCATCTTATTTGTCTAGAAAATCTTATTGAAAAGATTGGTCAACCATTTTATTGCCACATCCCCTAGGCCTCTCCACACTTCAATAGGGACACCATCAGGCTCCAAGGCTTTATTAGTCTTCATCCTCTTTAAAGCCTCCTTAACTTCATGTGTATTAATTCTGCGTACAAATCTTCTATTCATATCATCATACGCGTCCTCCAAGTCCACCTCGCTTGTATCTCCATCCCCATTAAACAGCTTGTTAAAGTAGTTCAACCATCTTTCATTTACATCTTCATCTCTCACCAGAAGTTTTTGATTTTCATCCTTGATGCATCTAACTTGGGTAAGGTCTTTACTTTTCTTATCCGTTATCTTTGCAAGTTTATAAATACCTCTTTCACCATCCTTGCTCCCAAGAGTTTTATACAACTCGTCGAAAACCTTACCTCTAGCTTCTCGCACTGCTTTCTTTGCATTTTTTTCTCGCCAATCTAAATTTTTGCAAGTTCTCTTCACTGGGACTTATATGTAAAGATCTAAAGCACTCCTTATGTTTAATGGTCTCTTGCACCTCTCCATTCCACCACCATGTTTCCTTTGTATGAAATCAATTTCCTTAACTTTCTCCCAACACCCTCCTTCCCAAATTTTGAATACACTTAGCCATCTCATTCCATATTGCATTTACTTCTCCATCAAACTCCCAAGGTCCATCGTGCAACATTCTTTCATTGAACTCTCTCTCTTTTCCCTCCTTAAGCTTCCACCACCTTATCCATGGGTTCTGAGCCCTCTTCTTCCTTGTAAGTACTTTGTTGAACCGAACATCCAAGACTACCAGCTTATGTTGCGTAGCGACGCACTCTCCAGGGTAGACCTTACAGTCGACACAAGAAATTCTATCTTCTCTTCTAGCCAGAAAGAAATCAATCTGACTACGATTATGGCTACTATGATAAGGTTGTTAATTATGTGAGGTGTTATAATCACTGAACACGTACAGTGTCAGTGTGAGACTAGTCCCGCACCTGAGTAGTACGGGACTAGTCCGAGTGGTGCACGAAAATGGTGCGGGACTTGCTGACGTGGTTGAATGTCATGTACTCCAATGGTGCGAGACTGATCTTGTATTGATCAGGTGTGCATTTAACTGTATTAGAGATATAAGCTCTTTAGCTTCTATTAATATGGGTGTATTTTAGATAGAATAGTTCTATTGTATTAGATCAGGTCTCATGACCTTCTGTTTAGATCTAGATGTTTAGTTTGTTATTTTTCAGATACTATATATATAGTATCTCTCTCTCTTGTATCATTCAGTTAATAAAATCAATACTTTCAGATCTATGGATCTCTCTCTTTTCTCTTTCTCTCTTCCTTCTCTCAACTTCTAATATGGTATCAGAGCTCTCTTTCTGAGGGCCTGATCCTGTTCCTTCTTCTTGCTCATGGCTTCCGCTACATCCTCCACTGAAGAACGCAACAACAGTTCGAACAACAGTCACGCTGCAAGTCACGGTGCGAATCACGGTGCAAATCACGGTGCGAATCGCAACTCGTTGATGGAGAAGACTCCAAACCTGTTCAACTACCAGATCTCTGTAAAATTGACAGAGGATAATTTTCTCTTTTGGACTCAGATTGTTGAGCCAATCATAGCAACACATCAACTCCAACGATTCCTTGTAAATCCGAAGATTCCGTTGAAATTTCTCACTGAAGATGATCGTGATAGTGAGACGCTAAATCCGGATTATGTTTCGTGGCTCACACAGGATCAAATGCTTCTGACTTGGATCCTCTCAACTCTTTCCGAGTCTATAGTCAATGAAATCCTAGGAGTTAAGCATTCCTATGAAGCCTGGGATAAGATTCATAAGCTGTTCCACGGTATGATGAAATCCAAGGCACGAAATCTCAGATCTGAGCTTCGTTCGATGAAGAAAGGTGCGAAGTCGATCTCGGAATATCTATCCAGAATCAAAACTCTTTGTAATTCCTTGAAAGCTATCAAGAATCCTGTATCTGTTGAGGATCAGATTGACTACATACTTGAAGGTTTGCCTTCGGACTACAACTCCTTTGTTCTTAGTGTTCATACACGTGAAAAAGAGTTCGGAGTCGATGATATAGCAATTGAGCTATTAGCGTTTGAACAGCTCTTAATGAAACAAAATGAATCATTACTAAGTGATCCAGCTTCAGTGAACGTTGCTATCACACAAAACAACACAGAAAAAGATCCTCTGTTCGCCCCTGTTTTACTGAACCAGAAACAGAGCATGAACCAGTTGCAGGAACTTCATGGTTCTGCTTCCTTTGATGCTGAAAACAGAGGAAGAGGAAGATCTGGAGGAAGAAACAATAGAGGAAGAGGACGTGGACCTCGATCTAACGTCCATTGTCAGTTGTGCTACAAGTTCGGTCATGACGTTCGTTCGTGCTGGTATCGTTTCGATGAGAACTTTGTTCCAACTATCCTTCCTCCAAGCACACATGGAATGCAGTACTTTGCATCATCTCAACAGCACAAGCCATATCAGTATATTCGTCAGCAAACGAATCAACCTTCGCAAGTCTCTTTTCCTGCTCAGCCTCGAGTAATGATGGCTACTCAGCCATCACAACAAGGTCTGTTACCTCAGCCAACGTCCATGCCAAACTTTGAGTGGTTTCCTGATTCTGGAGCTAGCCATCATGTTACTGCTGATCCTTCTAATTTGCTTCAGAGTCAGCAACTCTCTGGTACTGATCAAGTTATCATTGGTAACGGACAAGGTTTGCCTATACTTGCTATTGGTTCAACTAAATTCCTCTCTCCTGTTGATTATCAAACAGAATTGAAACTTCAAAATCTTTTACTTGTCCCTTCCATTGTGAAAAATCTGTTGAGTGTGAGTCAATTTGCTAAAGACAATAATGTTTACTTTGAGTTTCACTCCTCTAAGTGCCTTGTTAAATCGCAGGACTCACATAATACTCTCCTAGAAGGAACTGTTAACAAAGATGGCCTATACAGATTTCCAAGTCTATGTCTACCAGCTCTAAAATCCATGCAGCCTCCTTCAGTTGATAAACAGCCTGCTTCAGCTGTCAAGTCTCCTTCAGTCACACACTTAGCTTCTGTTTTTTCAAGTTGTAATAGTTCTCCACAAGATCAATACACTGATTCCAATGTTATTCCTACTAGCTCTTACTCTTTGTGGCACTGTCGATTAGGACATCCACATCATGAATCTTTAAAGAATGTACTCAATTCTTGTAAGATTTCTTTTAGTAATAAAAATGAGCTGGATTTCTGTTCTGCTTGTTGTCATGGGAAAGCTCATAGACTTCATTCTTCTACTTCCAAATCAGTGTACAATACACCTTTTGAACTGGTTTATAGTGACCTTTGGGGTCCTTCACCTATAAAATCCACTCTTGGTAATTCTTATTACATTTCTTTTGTGGATGCTAATACAAAGTTTACCTGGATATATCCCATCAAGCAAAAATCCGAAGCCATTCACATATTCACACAGTTCCATTTAATGGTCAGTAATCAATTTCAGAAGTCAATAAAGGCCATCCAAACAGATTGGGGTGGAGAGTTTCGATCATTTACTCAATTCCTACATTCCCATGGTATCCTACATAGAGTCACTTGTCCTCATACACATCATCAAAATGGGGTTGTTGAGAGAAAGCATAGACATATTGTAGAAACTGGTCTAACTCTTCTTGCTCATGCTTCTCTTCCTATGAAATTTTGGGACTATGCCTTTGTTTCAGCTGTTTATCTTATTAATCGTTTGCCCACTGCTTCCTTGAACTTTGCTGTTCCTCATACCAGATTATATCACACAGCCCCAGATTACAAGTTTCTTAAGATTTTTGGTTGTTCTTGCTTTCCCTTTTTGAGACCCTATAACAATCATAAGCTTGAATATAGATCCCAGGAGTGTGTTTTTCTTGGTTATTCCTCCTCCCATAAAGGATACATTTGCCAAAATAAGAGTGGTAGAACCTTTGTCTCTAAAGATGTTCTCTTTAATGAATATCTTTTTCCCTTTGCCACATCCTGGTCCTCTACTTCTTCTACCTCCATGCCTGCACCTTCTTATTCTGCCCCTCTCTTTATCCAGGATATATCTTCTTCTTCTTCCCCACATACATCATCTACTTCATCTTCAGCTTTATCATCCGATCCATCACCTTCTGCTTCTACCCAGCCATCCTCCTCATTACATGCTGTCACTCCACCACATACCACAAGCTCTTCTACTTCTCCTTCTCCCCTAGTCTCCCCTTCTAGTGTTCCTTGTCCTGTTTCTGATCGAAACTCCCACTCCCCTTCTTCTTTGGATGCTCTTTCTGACTCTCAGTCATCCTCTCCTCATGAGTCTTCCGTTTCACTTTTCTTACCTTCTCGTCCTCTTGAGGTTAATACTCCTGTTCACTCTATCCAGACCCGGTCCAAAACAGCAGCAAGAGCTCAAGCTCTTCTCACTCAGGTTGAACCCACTTCTGTTAAGCAAGCCTTGTCTAGTCCACCTTGGCTTGAGGCTATGAAGGTTGAATATACTGCTTTATTGGCTAATGATACTTGGTCTTTGGTTTCTCTTCCTCCTAACAGATCTGCTATTGGTTGTAAATGGGTTTTTAAGCTCAAAGAGAATCCTGATGGCTCCATCAACAAATATAAGGCACGGTTGGTAGCAAAGGGGTTTCATCAACGGCCTGGTTTTGATTACAATGAGACATTCAGCCCTGTTGTTCGCCCCATTACTGTCCGAATTATTCTTACTTTGGCTCTTACTCATGGCTGGTGCCTTAGACAATTGGACATTAACAATGCTTTTCTCAATGGGGATCTTGATGAAGAGGTGTATATGATTCAACCTCCTGGTTTTGAGACTTCTAATAAGCAGCTTGTGTGCAAGCTAAATAAATCTCTTTATGGGTTGAAACAGGCTCCAAGGGCATGGTTTGATAAATTGACATCTTCTCTTCTTTCTCTTGGCTTCAAGAGCAGCAAGTGTGACCCTTCTTTGTTTATTCATCATACTTCCACCAGATGCATCTACATACTTGTCTATGTTGATGATATTATCATCACGGGTACTGATTCTGCCTTTATTGCTCGCCTGGTCTCTCAGCTTCATTTGCAATTTGCTCTGAAGGATTTGGGTTCATTACATTACTTTCTTGGTGTTGAGGTGAAGAGGTTTGCCAACAATATGCTCTTGCTATCTCAATCCAAATATATTCAGAATCTGCTTGCTAGAGCTTCTATGCATGAGGCTAAAGGTATTTCTTCTCCAATGAGCAGTGGCTGCAAATTATCTCGTCATGGATCTCACTACTATTCTGATCCTCATCATTACCGATCCATAGTGGGTGCCCTTCAGTATGCTACTATTACTCGGCCAGATATAAGTTTTGCTGTTAATAAAGTGTGTCAATTTATGGCTCAACCATTAGATGATCATTGGGCTGCTGTCAAACGTATTCTGCGATACTTAAAAGGCACTTCTTCTTTTGGGTTACAGTTGCAAGGTGCTTGTTCTACTGCTTCTTTATCTCTTACTGCCTTTTGTGATGCAGACTGGGCTTCTGATCCTGATGATAGGCGATCTACATCTGGAGCAGCCATATTTCTTGGTCCCAATCTCATTTCCTGGTGGTCCAAGAAGCAAACTTTGGTTGCTCGCTCTAGCACAGAGGCTGAATATCGTAGCCTGGCTATTACTTGTGCTGAACTCTTATGGATTCAGTCTTTACTTGGAGAGCTTCATGTTTCTTTCTCTATTCCTCAGGTTTTCTGTGATAATCAGAGTACAGTTGCTCTTACACGCAACCCTGTTCTTCATGCTCGGCCCAAACATATGGAGCTTGATATTTTCTTCGTTCGTGAACGTGTTTTAAAAAGGGAGCTTCTAGTTACTCATGTTCCTAGCCTTGATCAGATAGCAGATACATTGACTAAACCTCTCAATTCTGTTCGGTTTGCTGAATTGCGTACCAAGCTCAAAGTCTTGGATGGTTCTCTTGTTACATCCAAGCCTACTTGAGCTTGCGGGAGGGTATTAGAGATATAAGCTCTTTAGCTTCTATTAATATGGGTGTATTTTAGATAGAATAGTTCTATTGTATTAGATCAGGTCTCATGACCTTCTGTTTAGATCTAGATGTTTAGTTTGTTATTTTTCAGATACTATATATATAGTATCTCTCTCTCTTGTATCATTCAGTTAATAAAATCAATACTTTCAGATCTATGGATCTCTCTCTTTTCTCTTTCTCTCTTCCTTCTCTCAACTTCTAATAAACTGCAATAATTTTTTTTTTTAATTTGGAAATACTTATGCAATCAATATGAACTGGGCAATTCTTTTGCCCAATAATCTTAGTATGATACTTTTGCCTTATACTATGCATAAATTGTCACCCTAACCATCACCAATTCAGCAAAGCTCATCTCTGATGTCTCCAATATCTCCAAATTGCCTTTTCGACGGCATTTTGCATAGCTTAGGTTATATTGCTTGATCATTTTCTTTTTTTAAAGATTCATTTATAACAAGAGAATAGTAATGCTAACCAAGAGAAATTACAATTCATATATCGAAAATAGAAATGCTAAACAAGAGAAACAGTAGTAAAACCAACCATGAATAGTAAATAAGTACATCATCAAGCAAATTACATGAACTCAAAAAAGAGGAAAAACAGTCAGCATGTTTATTCCTAACGTTAAACAAGAATCCTAAGTATATTCTACTCCGCAAACCAAGTTCACACCCTTTCTACTTAACTTTTACCGGCAATGGCTCAAATAATTTCATCAAGGAAATTACTTGCAGCTTTGCATCTTGAAGCAACATATCCTGAAACAGAGCACTTTCTATTTACTAACCCAAAATATAGATAACCAAGTAACAGGGAACTTTCTATTTACTAACCCAAAATATAGATAACCAAGTAACAGGGAGCTTTCTATTTACTAACCCAAAATATAGATAACCAAGTAACAGGGAACTTTCTATTTACTAACCCAAAATATAGATAACCAAGTAACAGGGCTTTCTATTTACTAACCCAGAAAATAGATAACCAAGTAATAGTTCAGCCTTTACAACTTGTGTACCACCTAAAAAACAATTAACGAAACAAATAATATTCATACTAAAACCCATCTTCAACCACTCATATGCAACAGTCATAAGTGGCATATCAGAAACAAAATTTCATTAATTCTCAAGCTTCTCACTACAACAACAGCAGATTCCCTCGCACATTTGCAACCCATTATTTAATTCAGCCCCAGTTTTATGGAACTATAGAAGGTTCTCATTTTTACCAAATAGTAATCAAAATCAAATCAACTAAATTACAAAGTGTCACGACATAAGGGTAGCAGATTATTTTCCAATGCAAAAGTAAAGGTCTTTAAAACAGCATAAAAATCTTACATACTCTCTAAAATACTGGCACATTCCATTAGTAAACATACCTAGTTCTATAGAATCATCCACTCAGTTATTTTCAAAGTGAAAACAGAGATAGATGCAAAAGGAGGAGAAAATGCAAGCATCAAACCAAGCTTCGAATCAATCAAACTTGAAATATTTCTCCAACAAGAATTTAACCTACATCTGGATTTGAGTCTGTCAATTTTTCTTCCCCAACACAGAAGAAAACATAAACAATACTTCATAATTTTCATAGAATTTGCATCCAATGAAATAAAATATTAATTAGAAAAGTCCCTTTCCTCACCCAGACCCAGGTCATGATGAAATAGTCCATGACTGATACAAACAACCATCTGGTTCCAGCACCATAACACATTGAACGGCATAAGCAATGTTCAAATGAACAACCAGATACCACTATTATTATCCTGTATCACATCTCATAAATTTCACCCCATGGTTTATCATATCTATCAAAGTTCAAAAAATCACAAAGTGCACCATAACACATTGAAGGGCATAAAACAAAGGTATGTCATTGAAATCACAGAAAAAACCAAGATACCCAAAGATCCAAAACCTCATTAAAGCAAAGTTGACTTGGAAAGAACAAGAATTTTGTAAGATTGAATGAGGATTGAGGAACATGAGTATAAAAAAAGGAAATTGAAACAAACCTAATTGAGAAATTCCAGTATGCGAGGTTTGTCATCGCAAGGGGTTCTTCAAAAATCAAATAGAAGTCATGGTTGAGAAGCAATGGAGGTTGAGAACAAATAACTATGGAGGCAAGGGAAACCCTACCTCAAGCACGAAACTAATGAAACAAAATGTGGATAGACAAACCCATTAAAGTACTTTAAATGCTCCGAAAAATTACTTTTCCACCCTTAAATTACCCCATCCAAACACTCCCTAAGATAATTTGAAATTGAGAACAAACTGCTTGGTGCAGCGACAAAAGAGCGTTACACTTGATAATAGAAAAGGTAAATGCAGCAAATGAAGTGAGGAATTGGCTCCACATATATGATATGCAGTAATAAGATGCATTAAGATGATCTAACCCTGGTGCAAAAAGGCTTCCCGACTTTGCGAGAATAGGGGCGAGGCTCGATTGTACGCAGTATTACCCTTATATTTTTGCGAAGAGGTTTTTCCCTGGACTCAGACCCATAACCTTCCGGTCACAAAGATGCATTCATATGACCTCACATAACTAGAGAATTCATCAAATGCATTAATATGACCTAACATAACTAGAGAATTTATCACGGAGACCAGAAAGTAGAAAACAGTATATAGTATACAAAATATTTATATAACCTGAATCTCTCAAAGTTGTGCAGTTAATCTTCCACCACTTAATGGATCTGCAATATAAGCTGAAGTCAGATTATCTTCACTTTTATGTTTTTTGGAGGCTCCATTTTGATTTGAAGTCTTTGTGCAAAGGTAAGATAGTGACTGCAGCCATGAAACCAATGTGGGTTTGCGGATGACATCATCTGAATCTGCCACTTGTGAATATAACTCGTTAAGAACTATGTTTTGTGCATCCTGTGGTAACGTAGTAATCAGCTGTGCCAACAGTTTCATCAAGTTGGGCAAGACCTAAAAAGTGATAAAAGGCTTGCACAATCAAGTTTAAAAATCAATATTTAATGCATACAGAAAAATACAATATCCAAATCACAAAATTTAAGCACTTAAACACCAAACATATTACTATTTAACAGGGCGGTCAACTTAATAGCATGTACCATCTTCGAGTCTTGCACAAATTCTACATGATGTGGCAAAAATCATAGCACAAGTCAAAGCAGTTAATTATAATTTGATCAATTAACAACTTACTTGTATATCAACAAGGAAAACCAGGCGTAAAAGCAAGTCCATTAATTTCTTGCTTGGTTCCGGCTCTCCTTGCCACTTCTTCCATGCATCGGCCTCGTGGGTGAAGACTTGAGAACAGAGCTGATTGGCTTTCTCAACAAGACTGTGAATGCAATAAAAAATGGCAGGGCTTCCAGCAGGAAGATGCTGGACCATTCCTACAACCCCAGAAGCCATACCCTCAAAAGGAGTAATGCCAGGATATCCCTATATTCATATTACATGATAAAATAAAAATGCATTCGAGAGTAGCAGTTTCAGAGATTTAGGATCAAGGTCTTTAGTAGAATCAAATACCAATAAGGATCTTTGTATGTAATGGAAAACAAGCTGCTCCTTCAATGACACTTTATCATTCTTTTCAGATTCCTTCCCCATAGACATAAAAGCCACGAACACAGAATGAGAAGCTCGGGCTACTTTTCCATTCAGGTGCTCCATATATCTAGTTTCATTTGAATAAGGAAGCAAATTTTCTGAGCATGATCATGTGATCAGGGACACCAAAATATTATTTAATGCATGTTTGGATTAACTTATTTAGTATTCAGAATAAATTGTAAATAAAAGACTGCAGAGAGAACTCTTGGCTGAAACGTAACTTTGTGCAAAAACCAAACACGTACGTAGTTTATATAGGATACAAGAACATAGTTGGAGCTACCATGTTTCTGAATACATGGCTGGGCAAGCACTCAATAAAAGTTGGAACGACTCGTAGGTAAAATAAAATGCGAGCTGTTTGGACTTCATCCTTGGACCATAAGTATTTGGTTTTCTGGTCTAGAAGACAATATGGAATCTTATAAAACACAACATAATCAAAAAATAAATGAGCAATTCACATCAAAGAAAGATGCAACTCTGAAAAACCATACCCGAGGGACCATTTGTCAAGTCAACATAAGAGGGCATGGAGTTCATAAAACAGGTACAAGCATGCTCATTCTTGTTAACACCAGCAACTACCTTGCGAATGGTGTCCATATACTCCGGCAATCGGACACGGCGAAAATATTCCACGCAAGAAAATGATACTAGTATCTCCAACGAGACTTCCATCTCTATTTCTTGACCAAATTTGGAGTTCAACTTGTGCTTTGCCACAGCCAATGCAAAGACAACAACCATAAGGAAAGCAGATTCTGCGATTTTCTCCAAACCCTCAAGCAACGCATCCTCCTTGCCTTTAAGAAGCATAGCCACTTGCCTGTGTCCAAAGTAGATATCCCTACAGTATCCCCACATAAGATTCTCCACCACACGCTTACTCTCTTCATCTGCCAAAACATACTGACTGCAGAAAACCCCCGTCACCGCGCCAGCTTCCTTGAAGAGTACACTATCTACATGTTCTCTAATCACATTAACCTTCAATCCACCAGAAGAAGAACACAATTCAAGCACCAATTCATACAATTGTCGCAATGGAAACACTTCATTCAACAATGCAAGAGCAAGACAAACAAGCAAAGAGGAATGACCCGAAACCGAACCAGTTGTGTTTCCTGTTCCGGTTCGAGCCAATGCCAACGCAACACACTGAAGCAAAAGCCTATATTGTGAACCACCAAACCTCATAGTCCTAGAAACCAAATCACTAACTAAACCTTCCATCCAAACAACAGCACGAGTCTTCATTTCACTAACAATATCCAATTTCATCGATGCAAATCTATTCGCAGCTCTTAAAACCCCAACCGAAGCCATGAAAACAGCAAATTGAGCATATCTTTCTTCAAGACCCTCATCGAGAAAAACACGAATTTTATCCAAAAACCGGAAATTGATGAGGTTAGTCATAACCCAATCAATCAAATAAAGAACCATGAGTCCATGAAACACAGTGCCATCTTCCTTACCCCAAATTCCAAACAAGGAATCCAATATCCTTGGATAATTAACAGTAACAGAAGATGACAGAGCATAACCGATTCCAGCGAGGACACGTGGCAGCAGAGGATCGAGTTGCGTGACAGAACAAAGCAACTCACGATTCTCCGTTAACAGTGAAGAGAACAATTCCAAACAAAGCGTTTTAGTTTTTTGGGATAAAGAAGGTATGAAAGAGAATGAACCCAAAAGGAGAATGGATTCGGAGAAGAAGAAGAATGGATCGTTTTGGTTTTGGTTTTGGATTGGAGAAGAAGAGAAGATTGTAGAGAGAAGTTGGAGAGCGGAATCGATGATGGAAGGATTGGGCCTTGTGGATTTTCGGGCCCAAATGTAGAGAAGCCTGAAAATGAGAGGATAGGAATCGCGAGGGAGAGAAGAGTTGTTAGAGAGAATGGAAAGGAGGAGTGTTGCTTGAGGATCTGCCACGTGGAGAGATGATTGAGAATTAACTAGGGTTTTGAGATGCTGTTGCAGAAGAAGATGATGATTGTGATGATGATGGTGTTGTTGGAGAGAGTTTCGAAGAGAGGTCCATGATTGAATGATGGCTGAAGCTGTGGTTGATGATGACGATGAAGTTTTGGGATGGCCACAGATGGTGTTTAGCCATTCCTCAAGGAACACTATGTTAGGTTCTCTTGACATGGTTGTTATCTAACACTGAACTGAAAATTTTGATTACATGGCTATTTATCATATTTGGATTTCAAGCGATTTCGTCACACAACACGACCATACTTCATGAATAGATCAATCAGAACAGGTATATCAGATAATGTTATTATTAAGTGAAGCAAAAAAATAATTTGAATTTAATAACATGAGATAGTAAAATTAATAATAATAAGTATAAATTTTTTTCATTTTATTTTTGGGTTTTATTAGCCCTGCAAAAAAATTTCACTCGTTCCAACAAATAAAACAAATGTGGGCCCACATGCGTTTTAGGAACTACTTCAATTTTTCCCATCCCCTCATTGCAAAGCATTTGGACCCTGGTGAGTGTGCATGGGCTTATGGAATGAAAACTATCTTTAGTCAACTGCGTGCATGGAATTTTAAATTATTTTTTGATTTTTATTAATTTGCTGAGAGAGGTAAAAGTCCATGTAAACTCACTAATAGTACAACTTCAGTTTATTGGAATTTTAAATGACTTTTTGATTTTGATTAATTTGAAATTAAAGGGCCGGTTTAGTTCAGCGGTAAGCTTGCCGTGGTGTATCAGGTCGCGGGTTCGAATCAGCCTCTCTGCAAAAAGCAGGGGAAAGACTGCCTAAAGTATTCCCTTCCCCAGACATTCACGAAGTGGGTATTTAAACTGGGTCGGCCCCTTTAATTAATTTGAAGTTCATACAAAATCCATGCATTATTATAAATTAATGCCATTGTACAGCAGCTGATTTAGTGGCTTAAACATCTCTATATATTAATTTCTAGTTTCCTCTTTGTGCTTTGGTCTTTATGGCAGAATCTGAAGTCCCCTGACAACTGGTGGTTGTGTTCAATTTTTCTTTTACCAAAGAATCCTTGATATCAATTAAAGACAGTTTTTTATTATGGCAGAATCTGAAGCTATCCTGACAATTAGATGTTAGTTATTCTTGCTAAACAAACTGGACTTGCTAGGAGTTAGGTATGTTTCATCAATCCATATCTACCTCTGATGAAGAACCAATATATAGTAAGAATTCAATATGTTTGTACTTTAGTGAATTACTTCAAGGGCTTCTGAAGAGGAAGAGGATGCTTTATATTTATTGAAAGGGATGAAATAGGTTATCTAGATTAAATTTCCGTATAACACCATGCAATGCTTCGTCTGTATTTATATATGACACTAACAAATATGTATTTTTTTCCCCTTGGTTTAAATTTATATAGGATGTATATGGTACATTTGAAGAGCTATATATTTTCACCGAAGCAATAGATAGGTTTGGGGTTGAAATAAAATATGAAAGTTCCCTTTTATTTCCTAAGTAATTGAATTATAATTTTAGAGAGAAATCTGTTAACCTTTTGATGACTTTTTTTTATAATCAATGGACATTTTATTAGGTGGGATATCAGCTGCATAGATTTTTTGCCGGAATACATGAAATTTTACTACCAAGCACTCTTGGATATTTATAAAAATTGAACAAGAGATGGCCAAGGAAGGAAGAGCATTCTGTGTAATACGTATTTATAAAGAAATTGAACAAGAGATGGCCAAGGAAGGAAGAGGATTCTGCGTAATACACATAACAGTATTTGTTATCTGATTATTTTGGTTATTTTCTTCAGGGTCAAAAGGCTAAAGAGCCGGATGTGGCTGAGTTTATATCATGCTGATGGAAACAATGCACAAAGGATGGTTATGGCTTGTGCTGCAGCAGCAGATTCCCCCACACTACTAGCCTTGGTTGCTGCTGCTCATCAAACTGGTGGCCAAGTCATTTGCATTGTTGGTGGCCATGAAGAACTAAATGCCTCCAAAAATGCCTTGGGAATTGCTTCTCATCAAGTTTAATTCATTGTTGTTGAAGCTCAAGAACTGCTGTTAGAACAATATGAGACAGCAGATTTTTTGCTCATTGACTCTAACCTTGAGAGTCATGAAGATATAATGCATTTAACTACAGAGGGTCTTGGTGTTCATGTGGATCAAAAACTCAGCTCCTGCCAATAGGAGAAGGGTTGTTTTTCTTCGGTGTAATATTGGTGTTTTCCTGCCAATTGGAATCCGAAAAACCGGTTCAGAACCTTAAAATTGTTGGTTTAAACTTTATTTAATTAAAAGAAAATAGAAAATTGAAGAGTTTTTGGTGAAGGGATGTGTCCTTAGGAATTTGTTAGTGGACATTAATGAGTTTAGAGTTTCTATGAAGTAGTTATTATTATGTTTAGATTTTCCTAAGTTGGTTATTAGTCTTTTGCTAACGCTTATAAATAAGCACCATGTAAACCATTGTAAAGAGGCTTGGCATATACAGTAATAGAAAGAGGTATATTCAGAGAGATTCTGTGTGTTTGAGTGTTTGTGAGAAACACCATTAGAGGACCTGTGAATTACAAATTGGTATCAGAGCTTGAGCCAATGGAAAATATGAGTAATAGTCTGCCAGTGCCCCGCCTGACAAAGGTGAACTATGAAAATTGGAGCATCCAAATGAAGGCCCTTCTGCGAGCTTATGATAGTTGGGGGTTGGTGCAAAATGGGTTCGTAGAACCTGATACAACGGAAGGATATTCAGTAAATCAACTCAAGCAATTGAGTGTGTTGAGATCAAAGGATGCAGCGGCACTATTTATGATGTTTCAAGCCGTTGAAGAAAGCGGTGGTCTTGAAAAGATTGGAGGTGCGACGACGGCAAAGGAAGCTTGGGATATATTGGAGACGGCTTACAAAGGCGCAGACCGTGTAAAGCAGGTCCGACTTCAAACTCTAAGAGGAGAGTTGGAGGGGATGAAGATGAAGGAAACCGAAGGAGTGTCGGATTTCATCACCCGGGTTCAAACCATGGTGAACCAGTTGAAACGAAATGGAGAGGTGTTGACCGACTCCAGAGTCGTTGAAAAAATTCTGAGGTCGTTGACAGACGATTTCGAGAACGTGGTATGTGCAATCGAGGAGTCTAAGGACTTGGCTACGCTCTCTGTTGAAGAGCTAGCAGGTTCTCTTGAGGCGCATGAACAGCGCAAGAAAAAGAAGAAAGAAGAGACACTGGAGCAAGCACTACAGTCAAAAGCAAATATCAAGGATGAAAAGGCACTCTACTCTCAGAATGTCCGAGGTAGAGGTCGTGGACGAGGTGGACGTGGAAATGGCCGAGGTCAGGAAGTGAAACATGAAGAAAGAGCTGAGACGAGTCAGCAAAATTGGAGAGGTAGAGGACGTGGTCGAGGCGGAAGAGGCCGATGGACAAACCAATCAAATGTGGAATGTTATAAATGTGGGAAGTATGGACATTATTCAAGAGACTGCAACTCGGACAAGTGTTATAACTGTGGCCGAGTTGGACATTTCGCTAAGGATTGCCGAGATGAAAGAAGAGTTGATGAGGCTTCAAACTTCACTGCAGAAGGAGAAATAAAAGATGGAGTTTTGATGTTAGCACATGGTGAAACTAGCTCGAAGGTTGAGTCGGAGTGGTACCGGATACTGGTGCCAGTAATCACATGCACGGTTACAAACATTTGTTCAAGGAGTTGAGAACGGTGGAAGCTGGACATGTCTCTTTTGGAGACGCGTCCAAAATTGATGTGAAAGGCCGAGGTACGATCTGTTTCTTGCAAAGAGATGGACGAATTGGTACAATTCGGGACGTGTATTACGTGCCTGAGCTCAAAAGCAATATTCTGAGCATTGGACAATTGATGGAGAAAGGCTACTCGGTTCTAATGACAGACCGAGTTCTGTTGTTGAAAGACAAACAAGGGCGTCTGATAGCCCGAGTTCAGATGGAGAAAAATAGAATGTACAAGCTGAGTTTGAGGAGTATGGAGGTCGGTTGTCTGCAAGCCGAGGTGAAGGATAAAATGTCGCTGTGGCATCGACGGTTTGGACACCTTCATTATGGTGGTCTGACCGAGATGATGAAGAAGAACATGGTGGTGGGACTGCCAAAGTTTAACTCTGAAAGAAATTTTTGTGAAGACTGCGTATTGGGAAAACATGCGAGAAGCCCATTCCAAAGTATGGCGAGATACCGGGCTAGGCAGCCTCTGGAATTAATTCATACCGACCTGTGTGGACCTATTACTCCCGGGTCATTCAGTGGTAAGAAGTATTTTGTAACGTTTATTGATGATTTTAGTCGAAAGACTTGGGTGTATTTTTTGAAGGAAAAATCCGAGGTGCTAGAGGCATTTAGGAACTTTAAAGTGATGATAGAAAATGGTACTGGGAGGTAGATCAAGTCGGTCCGTTCAGACCGAGGTGGGGAGTATGTGTCAACAGCTTTCAAGAAGTACTGTGAAGAACATGGGATAAGGCGGTTCCTGACCGCACCGTACTCGCCCCAGCAGAATGGAGTAGCTGAAAGAAAGAACCGGACTATCCTGGATATGGTCCGATCTATGTTAAAAACGAAAAACATGCCAAAAGAGTTCTGGGGAGAAGTGATATGCGGTCAGCATATAGGAAATTACAAGGCAAAAAGAGGAAGAAAATGACTCAATCAATGCAAGAAAAGCAGAGAAAAAGAGTAAAAATATCCAAAGTCTGAATATCAAAGAAGATGAACAAAAGGAGGCAAAAACATATCAAAAAGACCTAGGTTCCCACGCTCTCAGCGCGGGAGTGGCGCTGAGAGCGCGAGAAGGCAAAAATGGACAGAAGGAACCGCGCTCACAGCGCGGGGATGGCGCTGTGAGCGCGGGAAGTAAAAAAATGGCAGAAACTCCCACGCCCAGAGCGCGGGAGTGGCGCTCTGAGCGTGGGAAGCGCGAAAGTGAGAAGATTCAAAAATGCAAATTAGGTCAGAATCCCTCTTATAAAAGGAGACTCAACCTCTGAAGAAAAGCATCTCAGAACACACATCACAAGACCTAGAGGAGGCGTTCTTCGTGTTCATCACTCTGTTCTTGTATTCTTCTTTATTTTCTTTTTCTAGTTTATGTTGAAATCAGATCAGCGATCATGATGTTGATTGGCTAGATCTATTTCTGTAGTCAGGGGCATGATCCCTTTGTAAACAATTGCTACAAGGATTGAATCATTCTATGTATTGAATTAATATATTTCATCTTTTATCTTGAGCGTATTGATATTATTTCTATTAGATCTGATCAACCTAATAGGAAATGATATTCTGGGGATCAGGATTCACAATAGGGATGTTGGAATACTGATCCTGAAAGGAGATAAAGATGACTCTCCATGCATGTTCTAGGGATAGACTTGTATGGATTGCAGTCGTGCGATTTATCTACATAATGCTTATTTTCAGGCGGAATTACTAAGGGATTAGGGTTCCAATTGAAGTAAAGGGTTAGATCGCCAAGGGATTGGGATCTAACTAATTATTTCTAAAAGATGACAATTTGTCTGAGTTGTTAATTTCAATAGGTTTTATGAATCAATCCGAAGTAAAATTGGGAACAATTGGTGAATGTACCCTGGCTACAGTCTTCTTCATTACTTTTTCTACAAAAACATTTCTTCATCTATTTTAAGTCTTTTCCAGAAAAATACAAAAACAATTCTTTTACTTTTATTGTCATTTAATTTAAATTGCAATTATTTGTCAACAATCAATCGATTATCTAACTTAAGAGGACTGGTTATAGTAGTAATTGTTTATCAATCCCTGTGGAGACGATACTTTCTTATCACTTTATTACTTGGAACGATCGGTGCACTTGCCGAGTTTGCAACAAGTTTTTGGCGCCGTTGCCGGGGATTGTATTTACAATATTACAAATAACCTTAGATTCTTGAGATTAGATTTTTATTTTTCTTTTATCTTAATTGTGTTGTGCAGGTGTTACTAATAATTTTCTCTGAATTTTTATGCGAGGTAGACTTCCACCTAAAGACTTTGTAATAGATTCTGAAATTACAAAGACAGAAAAACAACTACGGAAGGCTGCTAGACAGATCATTTGGGAAGATTTGAAGTACACATCTTTACAACCAATTCAAGAAATGGCCGAAAACAACAATGTTGGTCATGGGCGAGGAGGAAATGCCAACAATCAACCTCCAAGACTGTTGAATACAATTCTGACTCCAGTATTCAACAGGGCCAATTCAAGCATAGTCAGGCCAAACGTGGAGGCTAATAATTTTGAACTCAAACCATCATTAATCTCTTTGGTGGAAAGGGTTCAATTTTCTGGAGCTGATGATGAAGATCCACATGAGTTTATGGACCGGTTCTTGATGGTCTGTGATACCACCAAACACAATGGGGTATCTACAGATGCTATCAGGCTTCGGTTGTTCCCTTTCGCTGTTAAGGGAAAAGCATTGAGGTGGATCGAAAGACAACCAGCAAATAGCATCCTGACATGGGAAGATCTATCCAGTAAGTTCTTTGATCATTTCTTTTCCATGGAGAAATATAATCAGCTGGTGAACGAAATAACAAACTTTCGCCAGTTGGAAGGAGAATCATTATGTGCAACTTGGAACAGATTCCAAGAATTAAACAGGAAATGTGCACATTATGAAGGAGATGATGATAGAAAAGTGGTGATATTTTTCAACGGAATCACCCCAGAAACCAGGATGATAATAAATAGTGCCGCAGGAGGCTCTATTCGGGAAAGCACATCTGAGCAAGCCATTGAGTTGATCAAAAAGCTTGCAAGAAATGAAAATGAGAGTGTGCTTGTTCCCACACAAAGAGCAATGAAAAAATCCACAGATAATGATGTGATTTCATTATCTAAGAAGGTTGACAACTTGAGTGAAAAGTTTGACAGATTTCAGGTATCAAAAGTTCAAACCACTCTACCGATTTGTGACCAATGTCAAGAAAGTCATGAATCCAATGAGTGCCCAAATTCATCATCCGAAGATTCACTTCAAGTGAATGGGATCTGGTACGATCAGCGTCCTCAACAACAAAATTTCCAGCGAAATCAAAATTTCCCTGGAAGTAACAACAATTTCCAACGGAGGACCCAAGGATCAGGTACGGATTTCAAAACTAGCAATAATTATACTCAATCTTCTCAGAGTCAGCAAAAAGAGCCAGCCGAATGGGAGAAAGCTTTCGCTCAAATGGCTAAGGCTTCCAATGAAATGGCTCAACATATCAATGCTTTCATGGAAGAAACCAGAGCCAACAATAAAAATACAAATGCTTCCATTAAAAACCTGGAGAATCAGATAGGCCAGCTGGCCAAACAATTTTCAGAAAGAATTCCAGGTACCTTCCCAAGTAACACAGTCAACAATCCAAAGGATGACTGTATGGCTGTTACAACCAGAAGTGGTAAGATACTAACAGTTCCAACAAAAACACTTGTGGAACTGGAAAAAGAGAAGGAGAAGCAAGAAAAGAAAGCAAGTGAACCAGAGATTGAGGTAATTGTAGAAAAAGAAAAAGAGCAGGTTGCAGAACAACCAGTGGTGGCAAAAGAAAAGCATGAGTTAAGCCACGAGTATGTTATGTCTAAGGCACCCTATCCAGAAAGATTCAAGAAGGGAGCCTACAACAAACATTATGATAGATTCTTGGACATTTTCAAGAAACTACATATTAATATTCCTTTTGCAGAAGCCCTAGCCAATATGCCAGGTTATGCAAAATTCATGAAGGATCTCTTATCTAGGAAACAAAAATTGCAGGAATGTCAAACTGTAACACTCACTGAAGAGTGTAGTGCTTTTATCCAGCAGAAAATTCCAGATAAACTGAGTGATCCAGGGAGTTTTAATATTCCTATTGCTATTGGTGATATTGGCATTGGGAAAGCTTTATGTGATCTTGGGGCTAGCATTAATTTAATGCCCTTATCAGTCTACAAATCATTGGGGATTGAGGAATTGAAACCCACTGAGGTATCACTCCAATTGGCTGACAGATCCGTAAGGAAACCCAATGGGATAATAGAAGATATTCTTGTCAAAGTTGATAAGTTTATCTTCCCTGCAGATTTTGTGGTATTGGATATGGGAGAAGGAAGTGAAAAGCCCATGTTATTAGGAAGACCCTTTTTGGCTACAGCCCGAGCCCTAATTGATGTTGAGCAGGGTATGATTAAACTGAGAATGAACGATGAGGAGATCATCTACAATGTTTCAGAAGCAATGAAGAGACCAGCTGATAATAATGATTGTTTCCAAGTTGAATCTGTTCAACATAAGAAAGAACGGCCTCAAGAACTTGATTATGAGTTGAAGGCTCGTGATTATGTACCTTTTGAAAAAGAAGGGCTTACTGTAGAGGTTCTGAAAGAAAAAGTGGAAGACATAGAGGTTGGTGCCCCCAAAGTTGAGTTGAAACCATTACCAGACACTTTGAAATATGTGTTTTTGGGAGATGGTGATACTTATCCGGTAATCATCAACAATGCTCTATCAGAAGGCCAAGAAAGAGATCTAGTGGAAGTTTTAAAAGCTCATAAAACCGCAATAGGATGGTCTATTGCTGATTTAAAGGGCATAAATCCTTCCTTCTATACACATAAGATCCTCCTGGAAAATGATATCAAACCTGTGAGGCAACCACAAAGGAGATTGAACCCAACAATGAAAGAGGTGGTAAGGAAGGAAGTTGTAAAACTTCTTGATGCAGGAATGATTTACCCCATTTCTGATGCTGCATGGGTAAGTCCAGTTCAAACAGTGCCAAAGAAAGGTGGGGTCACAGTCGTCACTAATGCAAAACATGAGTTGATCCCAACCAGAACCATCACGGGTTGGAGAAGTGTGTTGATTACAGGAGGTTGAACACGGCCACACAGAAGGATCATTTTCCACTTCCCTTTATTGATCAAATGCTAGAAAGATTGGCGGGCCATTCTTATTATTGCTTCTTAGATGGGTATTCAGGCTACAATCAAATTCCTGTAGCGCCTGAAGACCAGGAAAAGACAGCTTTCACTTGCCCATTTGGAATCTTTGCATACAGAAGAATGCCATTCGGCCTTTGCAATGCGCCTGCCACATTCCAAAGGTGCATGCTTTCCATCTTTTCAGATATGGTGGAGAAAGGTCTAAAGGTATTTATGGATGATTTCTCTGTTTTTGGTTCTAATTTTGATTTTTGTTTGAACAATTTATCCAAGGTTTTGAAAAGATGTAATGAGACAAATCTGGTTTTAAATTGGGAAAAGTGCCATTTTATGGTAACTGAAGGTATAGTGCTGGGACACAAAATTTCTAAGGCAGGGATTGAAGTGGATAAAACAAAATTAATGTTGATTGAACAACTTCCCATCCCTGTAAATATAAATGCTGTTAGGAGTTTTGTCTAGGACATGCAGGTTTTTTTACAGGCGATTCATCAAAGATTTCTCCAAGATTGCTAAACCATTAAGCCAACTCTTGGTGA
>JAVKPL010007937.1:0-32193 GCA_032173675.1 Gastrolobium villosum | reverse complement strand
GTCCAAAAACTTCGCAAAATCAATTTCTTTTGCATTTATGTTATTCATCCGTTTTCGACGGAATTCATTTTTCTGTCGAAAAATCTTCACAAAATCAATTTTCCATCAAAAATCAGTTTTCGACGAAATTCATTTTCCGTCGAAAAACTTCACAAAATGAATTTCTTTTGCAATTTACTTTATTCATCCGTTTTCGATGGAATTCGTTTTCGGTCAAAAATCTTCACAAAATCAATTTCTTTTGCATTTATTTTATTCATCCATTTTCGACGGAATCCATTTTCCGTCAAAAAACTTCACAAAATCAATTTCTTTTGAATTTATTTTATTCATCGATTTTCGACGGAAGACATTTTCCGTCCAAAATCTTCGACAGAATCCATTTTCCGTCGAAAAACTTCACAAAATCAATTTCTTTTGCATTTATTTTATTCATCCATTTTCGACGGAATCCGTTTTCCGTCCAAAAACTTCATAAAATCAATTTCTTTTGCATTTATTTTATTCATCCATTTTCGACGGAATTCATTTTCCGTCAAAAATCTTCGTCGGAATCCATTAACCGTCGAAAAACTTCACAAAATCAATTTCTTTTGCATTTAATTTATTCATTAGTTTTTGACGAAATTCTTTTTCCGTCGAAAAACTTCACATAGTCGATTTCTTTTGCATTTATTTCATTCATCCGTTTTCGACGGAATACATTTTCCGTCAAAAATCTTTGATGGAATCCCTTTTCCGGCGAAAAACATCACAAAGTCAATTTCTTTTGCATTTAATTTATTCATCAGTTTTCGACAGAATCCATTTTCCATCGAAAAAATGCACAATATCAATTTCTTTTGCTTTTATTTTATTCATCCATTTTCGACGAAATTCATTTTCCGTCAAAAAACTTCACAAAATCAATTTCTTTTGAATTTATTTTATTCATCCATTTTCGACAGAAGACATTTTCCGTCCAAATTCTTCGACGGAATCCATTTTCCGACGAAAAACTTCACAAAATCAATTTCTTTTGCATTTATTTTATTCATCCATTTTCGACGGAATATGCTTTCCGTCAAAAAACTTCACAATATCAATTTCTTTTGCATTTATTTTATTCATCCATTTTCGACGGAATCCGTTTTCCGTCCAAAAACTTCGCAAAATCAATTTCTTTTGCATTTATTTTATTCATCCGTTTTCGACGGAATCCATTTTTCATCGAAAAACCCCACAAAATCAATTTCTTTTGCATTTATTTTATTCATCAGTTTTCGACGAAATTCATTTTCCGTCGAAAAACTTCACAAAATGAATTTCTTTTGCAATTTATTTTATTCATCCGTTTTCGATGGAATTCGTTTTCGGTCAAAAATCTTCACAAAATCAATTTCTTTTGCATTTATTTTATTCATCCATTTTCGACGGAATCCATTTTCCGTCAAAAAACTTCACAAAATCAATTTCTTTTGAATTTATTTTATTCATCGATTTTCGACGGAAGACATTTTCCGTCCAAAATCTTCGACAGAATCCATTTTCCGTCGAAAAACTTCACAAAATCAATTTCTTTTGCATTTATTTTTTTCATCCGTTTTCGACGGAATCCATTTTCCGTCGTAGGATGCCATTTTCCGTCGAAATACTTCACAAAATCAATTTCTTTTGCATTTATTTTATTCATCTGTTCTCGACGGAATCCATTTTCCATCGAAAAACTTCACAAAATCAATTTCTTTTGCAATTGTTTTATTCATCAGTTTTCAACGGAATTCGTTTTCCGTCGAAAAACTTCATAAAATGAATTTATTTTGCAATTTATTTTATTCATCCATTTTCGACGGAATTCGATTTCCGTCAAAAATCGTCGACGAAATCCATTTTCGTCGAAAAACTTCACAAAATCAATTTCTTTTATATTTATTTTATTCATCCATTCTCGACGGAATCCGTTTTCCGTCCAAAAACTTCATAAAATCAATTTCTTTTGCATTTATTTTATTCATCCATTTTTGACGGAATTCATTTTCCGTCAAAAATCTTCGACGGAATCTATTTTCCGTCGAAAAACTTAACAAAATCAATTTCTTTTGCATTATTTTATTCATCAGTTTTCAACGGAATTCGTTTTCCGTCGAAAAACTTCACAAAATGAATTTATTTTGCAATTTATTTTATTCATCCATTTTCGACAGAATTCGATTTCCGTCAAAAATCTTCGACGGAATCCATTTTCCATCGAAAAACTTCACAAAATCAATTTCTTTTGCATATATTTTTTTCATCCGTTTTTGACGGAATTCATTTTCCGTCAAAAATCTTCGACGGATTTCCTTTTTCGTCGAAAAACTTCACAAAGTCAATTTTTTTTGCATTTATTCTATTCATCCGTTTTCAACGGAATCTATTTTCCTTCGAAAAACAACACAAAATCAATTTCTTCAGCATTTATTTTATTCATCTGTTTTCAACGGAATCCATTTTCCTTCGAAAAACAACACAAAATCAATTTCTTCTGCATTTATTTTATTCATCCATTTTTTATGGAATCCATTTTCCGTCAAAAAACTTCACAAAATGAATTTCTATTCCATTTATTTAATTCATCCGTTTTCAACTGAATTCATTTTCCGTCAAAAATCTTCGACGGAATCCATTTTTTGTCCAAAAAAATTTCAAAATCATTTTTTTTTGCATTTATTTTATTCATCCGTTTTCGACGGAATTTATTTTCAGTCAAAAATCTTCGACGCAAATCACTTTCCGTCAAAAATCTTCGACGGAATCCATTTTCTGTCAAAAAACTTCACAAAATCAATTTCTTTTGCATTTATTTTATTCATCAGTTTTCGACGAAATCCATTTTCCATTGAAAAACTTCACAAAATCAATTTCTTTTGCATTTATTTTATTCATCAGTTTTCGATGGAATCCATTTTCCGTCAAAAAACTTCACAAAATCAATTTCTTTTACATTTACTTTATTCATCCATTTTCGACGGAATTCATTTTCTGTAACGCCCTCCCTTGTATGCATCCAAGAGAGTCATTTGCTAAGCGGAATTAGAGTCTATAACGTCACATAAGCTAGCAAAGATTCATATTCTAACTTGTAATCCGAAAAGCGTTTTAATAGTTCTTATCACCTCTGCTTGGACGATAAAAAATGTTTCAAGTGATTTAGAAAGTGCACGTCGGTGGCTTCGCGTGCATATAAAATAATAGAAAATCCGAAGTTCGTTTGCTCATAAAAACACCTCCCGTAAGGTGCACTGTAAAAACTTCAGTACTTAAGTCTTTTAAAAATTCCTTTCACAAACGTTTTCCAAAATAACCGCTGTTTGTAAAGTTCAAGGTAAAATAAAGATGATAAAGTCTACAGTCATCCAAGAGTACCCAAAATATTACACATTACAGTCATCCAATCAATCAAACAGCAACAGTGCAAGTCCAATCATCAGCAAGCAACAGCTAACATCACATCTTCATATGCTTTTACGTCCTCCTGCCATTTTGGAAAATAGCAGCCCCGAAGGGGTGAGAAAAATCCCAGTAGTGTGGCAACAAAACCAGTAATATAACAGTATTAACTAGGCACAAAATCATAAACAGTCACTTCAACATATCCTTGTTCCTTTTCCTTTTTCCTTTTCATCATGTTCATATATATTGCGCATATAACGCTTTTCCTTTTCATCATATTCATATATTGCGTATATAACGCCTTTCCTTTGCGCTTTTAGCACCGTCGTGCGCGCACTTCACAGTGGAATCAAATATCCCTTGGCACCTGAGCTCCATGTGGATTCCAACTGTGGGCCTATGCGGACTGATGCCAAGTGTCCCATACCCCGGTACCTTGGGGATGCCTATATGATGCTTGCTCAAACACATGGTTTTGTACATAACTATTCTAAAAGCAAGACCTATATGCTCTTGGTACATGCATGCCATGCTATGCTTTCACACACAAAACGTAAAAAAAATGCGGTATGATGTAAGGTGCATGCTTATATACCTTTCATATAGCCATCACGGCACATATACTTTTCATATGCGTTATGCTGCCACATAACGTCTTTACCTCATAATCATATAGCCATCACGGCACATTTTTGGCAGTTTCCCTTCATCATAAGGAACATAATACTTTTACGGAATATGGAGCATCATGTCACAATTTTATACCAGTAGTCAATAGTCACATTAGGTAATATCGCCTGACACTTACCTTGTGTGCCTTAACAATACCAAACAGCAGCGAAGTTTCTCACTTCTTAAGCGCACCTAAATCAATTACAACCAATCATTTACCGCGGCGATTTACAGCAGAAACAGTGAGCATACAGCAGCGTTTTACAGTGGAAAACAGTGAGCATACAGCAGTGTTTTACAGCAGAAAACAGTGACGTTTGTTCTTAAAACAGTGAGCAGAAACAGTGACTTTTTCCTTAAAAACAGTGGGCAGAAACAGTGACGTTCTCCTTAAAAACAGTGGGCAGAAACAGTGACGTTTTACTTAAAAACAGTGGACAGAAACCGTGACGTTTTACAGCATAAAAACAGTAGCACCTTACAGCAGAACAGTGAACGTTTTAAAACAGAAACAGTGACATCTTGGACCTCAAAATAGTGGCAGAACAGTGGCATTAGACAGTGGCATTTGAACATCAAAACAGTGGCATAAGTAGTGTTATTTGTGCATCAAAACAGTGGCATGAATGGTACATTTGAACATCCAAAATAGTGACATTAGTGGTGATATTTGAACATTGAAACAGTGGCATAATTGGTGGTTTTTGAGCATTAAAACAGTGGCATAAATCATGATTTTTGGACATTAAAACAGTGAGCATACATAGTGGGGTTTGAACATCAATAGGGTGGTTATTTATGCAGAAACAGTGGCTCCTTAAGTACTAAAACAGTGAGTATTTTTGGTGCAAAACGGTGACATGTATGGTATTAAAACAGTGAGCATTTTATGCAGAAACAGTGGCATGTGATGCACTAAAACAGTGAGCATTTTATACAAAACAGTGGCATCAAAATGGTGACCTTGTGAAACCGAAACAGTGAGCATTTTATCCTCAAAACAGTGGCACATTCATAGGGAAACGGTGGCATATTTCTCTTCAAAACAGTGGCATATTCATACAAAAACAGTGGCATATATATTCCTCAAAACAGTGGCATATTCATACAAAAACAGTGGCATATATATTCCTCAAAACAGTGGCATATTCATACAAAAACAGTGGCATATATCTCAAGCATAACCATGAGACTTTCATGCATACAAATCCTCATAAAATAGCTCCTTCATTCAAGAATCCAAAACATATTCAAAGAGACATTCAAGAACACACATGATTACACACCATGAAGAGGTCTAAGTTCTAGGCTTACCTCTTGTAGCACACACTTCTTGTTCACACACCACACCTTTCTAGTTCTACCAACAACAAGTTCACCCTTCCTAGGAGATGATCTATGCGCATGAATGGTGAGGAGGACAATCTTGGACAGCTTCCAAGGGTGAGTAGCAAGGCTGGACAGTGAGGGAAAGTGAGGAGAAAAACTTACACTTGCTTGGTGTTCTTGAGCCACGGTTTGAGAGTGTGAGGGAAGGTAAGTTACCAAGGTTTTTCTTTCTCCAAGAGGGCTTGTAGTCACGGCTAGAGAGGGAGGAAATGAGGAAGGAACTTGGCTGAATGTAAAATGAGGACAGCCCCCTCATGTGTGCGCATAACTTAAAGAGAAGTGAGGAGAGGTTGCAATGATGAAACATCATGAAATTTCTGGTTTCTTGTGAAGGTGGGACTGCACACAAGGTTTGAACAAGCAAAGGTTTGCTTCTTGGTTACTCTATGCATATGCAAGGAAGTGAAAAGGGGGAAGGTTCAGATCTGAATATTGTCTTACCAAGTCAGAATATTTAACATCATCAAGCAAGCTATGCGCACAAGGTGGAGTGGAAAGAAGGTGTCATCATGAGCACATGTAAGAGGGTTCTCTAAGTCCACAAGCAAGACAGCTTTGTGGCAGCCAAAAAATCTGCTTTGGAGCTGTCCTTGTGCGCATATGATGAGGGAGATGCAGCCCCAAAACCCTTCTTTTGATGCATGTGGAAGCAAGGACAGATTTGGTTCATGATGGACTGCCAAAAGCATGCAGAAATCTGCACATTTCAGCCTCATGATGGAAGGTGTAAGGTGGTTCTCCAAGTCAACACTCAAAGGCAGATTTTGTGTCATAAAAATCTGATGCAAGACCCCTCCATGTGCGCCTAAAATGAAGAAGAATGCAGCCCAAAATAGTGCTAAGGAGTACATGTGTCTTCCATGCAATGAAGTTGAAGTCAAATGTGCACAAAATAAGAGTGATGTGGCGGTCATGCAAAGGAAAAGTTGGCAGATTTTTTTCTAAGTCTTATCCACTCTCTCTTGCGCATGAAATGGGTGGGAAGATTACTCTTGCCATGTGAAAGTTTCTTGATACACAAACGACCTTGTTGGACAAGGCTTAGGGGAGATGAGTGTGGACACAACCTTGGGCTGAACATGATTGACCCAAAAGCCTCCTTGGGCCAATGGCCACACACACAAAGAACCCAATCACACAAGTCCAATAGTGACAAGTCCACACACACTAGCCCACTTCCAAAGTCCAATAAACACTAAAGCCTTCTAACACACACTCAAATTACTCATATGATTTTAATAAATTTCACATGCCTACATATGCACCCTCCTATGATTTAATTTAAATACTTACCTTAGTCTCATCCAATGATAAAGGTCAAACAATTCGCAAGCCATCAAACATACACATGCATCTATCTCATTTTAACACCTATGTATTTTACTAATTATGTGGGATGTTACATTTTCCATCAAAAATCTTCGACGGAATCCATTTTCCTCGAAAAACTTCACAAAATCTATTTCTTTTGCATTTATTTTAGTCATGAGTTTTCGACGGAATCCATTTTCCGTCGAAAAACATCACAAAATCAATTTCTTTTGCATTTATTTTATTCATCAGTTTTCGACGCAATTCTTTTTCCGTCGAAAAACTTTACAAAATGAATTTCTTTTGCAATTTATTTTATTCATCCATTTTCGACGGAATTCGTTTTCCGTCAAAAATCTTCGACGAAATCCTTTTTTGTCGAAAAACTTCACAAAATGAATTTCTTTTGCATTTGTTTTATTCATCAGTATTCGACGGAATCCAATTTCCATCGAAAAACTTCACAAAATCAATTTCTTTTGCATTTATTTTATTCATCAGTTTTCGACGAAATTCGTTTTCCGTCGAAAAACTTCACAAAATGATTTTCTTTTGCAATTTATTTTATTTATCCGTTTTCGACGGAATTCGTTTTCCGTCAAAAATCTTTGACGAAATCCATTTTCGTCTAAAAACTTCACAAAATCAATTTCTTTTGCATTTATTTTTTTCATCCGTTTTCGACGGAATCCATTTTCCGTCGTAGGAATCCATTTTCCGTCGAAATACTTCACAAAATCAATTTCTTTTGCATTTATTTTATTCATCTGTTTTCGACGGAATCCATTTTCCATCGAAAAACTTCATAAAATCAATTTCTTTTGCAATTATTTTATTCATCAGTTTTCAACGGAATTCGTTTTCCGTCGAAAAACTTCACAAAATGAATTTATTTTGCAATTTATTTTATTCATCCATTTTCGACGAAATTCATTTTCCGTCAAAAATCTTCGACGAAATCCATTTTCGTCGAAAAACTTCACAAAATCAATTTCTTTTGCATTTATTTTATTCATCCATTTTCGACGGAATCCGTTTTCCGTCCAAAAACTTCATAAAATCAATTTCTTTTTCATTTATTTTATTCATCCATTTTTGACGGAATTCATTTTCCATCCAAAATCTTCGACGGAATCCATTTTCCGACGAAAAACTTCACAAAATCAATTTATTTTGCATTTATTTTATTCATCCATTTTCGACAGAATCTGTTTTCAGTCAAAAAACTTCATAATATCAATTTCTTTTGCATTAATTTTATTCATCCATTTTCGACGGAATCTGTTTTCCGTCCAAAAACTTCACAAAATCAATTTCTTTTCAATTTATTTTATTCATCCGTTTTCGACGGAATCCATTTTTCATCGAAAAACCCCACAAAATCAATTTCTTTTGCATTTATTTTATTCATCAGTTTTCGACGAAATTCATTTTCCGTCGAAAAACTTCACAAAACGAATTTCTTTTGCAATTTATTTTATTCATCCGTTTTCGATGGAATTCGTTCTCGGTCAAAAATCTTCACAAAATCAATTTCTTTTGCATTTATTTTATTCATCCATTTTCGACGGAATCCATTTTCCGTCAAAAAACTTCACAAAATCAATTTCTTTTGAATTTATTTTACTCATCCATTTTCGACGGAAGACATTTTCCGTCCAAAATCTTCGACGGAATCCATTTTCCGTCGAAAAACTTCACAAAATCAATTTCTTTTGCATTTATTTTTTTCATCCGTTTTCGACGGAATCCATTTTCCGTCGTAGGAATCCATTTGCCGTCGAAATACTTCACAAAATCAATTTCTTTTGTATTTATTTTATTCATCCGTTTTCGACGGAATCCATTTTTCATCGAAAAACCCCACAAAATCAATTTCTTTTGCATTTATTTTTTTCATCAGTTTTCGACGAAATTCATTTTCCGTCGAAAAACTTCACAAAACGAATTTCTTTTGCAATTTATTTTATTCATCCGTTTTCGATGGAATTCGTTTTCGGTCAAAAATCTTCACAAAATCAATTTCTTTTGCAATTATTTTATTCATCAGTTTTCAACGGAATTCGTTTTCCGTCGAAAAACTTCACAAAATGAATTTATTTTGCAATTTATTTTATTCATCCATTTTCGACGGAATTCGATTTCCGTCAAAAATCTTCGACGAAATCCATTTTCGTCGAAAAACTGCACAAAATCAATTTCTTTTGCATTTATTTTATTCATCCATTTTCGACGGAATCCGTTTTCCGTCCAAAAACTTCATAAAATCAATTTCTTTTGCATTTATTTTATTCATCCATTTTTGACGGAATTCATTTTCCGTCCAAAATCTTCGACGGAATCCATTTTCCGTCGAAAAACTTCACAAAATCAATTTCTTTTGCATTTATTTTTTTCATCCGTTTTCGACGGAATCCATTTTCCGTCGTAGGAATACTTTTTCCGTCGAAATACTTCACAAAATCAATTTCTTTTGCATTTATTTTATTCATCCATTTTCGACGGAATCCGTTTTCCGTCCAAAAACTTCATAAAATCAATTTCTTTTGCATTTATTTTATTCATCCATTTTCGATGGAATTCATTTTCCGTCAAAAATCTTCGACGGAATCCATTTCCCGTTGAAAAACTTCACAAAATCAATTTCTTTTGCATTTATTTTATTCATCTGTTTTCGACGAAATTCTTTTTCCGTCGAAAAACTTCACAAAGTCAATTTCTTTTGCATTTATTTTATTCATAACATTTTCCGTTCACAAAGTCAATTTCTTTTGCATTTATTTTATTAATCCATTTTCGACGGAATACATTTTCCGTCAAAAATCTTCGATGGAATCCCTTTTCCGTCGAAATACTTCACAAAGTCAATTTCTTTTGCATTTATTTTATTCATTAGTTTTTGACAGAATCCATTTTCCATCGAAAAACTTCACAAAATCAATTTCTTTTGCATTTATTTTATTCATCCATTTTCGACGGAATACATTTTCCGTCAAAAAACTTCACAAAATCAATTTTCCTTCGAAAAACTTCACAAAATCAATTTCTTTTGCATTTATTTTTTTGATCCGTTTTCGACGGAATCACATTTTCCGTCGTAGGAATCCATTTTCCGTCGAAATACTTTACAAAATCAATTTCTTTTGCATTTATTTTATTCATCTGTTTTCGACGGAATCCATTTTCCATCGAAAAACTTCACAAAATCAATGTCTTTTGCAGTTATTTTATTCATTAGTTTTCAACGGAATTCGTTTTCCGTCGAAAAACTTCACAAAACGAATTTATTTTGCAATTTATTTTATTCATCCATTTTCGACTGAATTCGATTTCCGTCAAAAATCTTCGACGAAATCCATTTTCGTCGAAAAACTTCACAAAATCAATTTCTTTTGCAATTATTTTATTCATCCATTTTCGACGGAATCCGTTTTCCGTCCAAAAACTTCATAAAATCAATTTCTTTTGCATTTATTTTATTCATCCATTTTTGACGGAATTCATTTTCCGTCCAAAATCTTCGACGGAATCCATTTTCCGTCGAAAAACTTCACAAAATCAATTTCTTTTGCATTTATTTTATTCATCAGTTTTCGACAGAATCCATTTTCCATCAAAAAAATTCACAATATCAATTTCTTTTGCATTTATTTTATTCATCCATTTTCGACGGAATCCATTTTCCGTCAAAAAACTTCACAAAATCAATTTCTTTTGAATTTATTTTATTCTTCCATTTTCGACGGAAGACATTTTTCGTCCAAAATCTTCAACGGAATCCATTTTCCGACGAAAAACTTCACAAAATCAATTTATTTTGCATTTATTTTATTCATCCATTTTCGACGGAATCTGTTTTCCGTCAAAAAACTTCACAAAATCAATTTCTTTTGCATTTATTTTTTTCATTCATTTTCGACGGAATCCATTTTCCGTCGTAGGAATCCATTTTCCGTCGAAATACTTCAGCAAATCAATTTCTTTTGCATTTATTTTATTCATCCGTTTTCGACGGAATCCATTTTTCATCGAAAAACCCCACAAAATCAATTTCTTTTGCATTTATTTTATTCATCCGTTTTCGACGCAATTCATTTTCCGTCGAAAAACTTCACAAAATGAATTTCTTTTGCAATTTATTTTATTCATCTGTTTTCGATGGAATTCATTTTCGGTCAAAAATCTTCACAAAATCAATTTCTTTTGCATTTATATTATTCATCCATTTTCGACGGAATCCGTTTTCCGTCAAAAAACTTCACAAAATCAATTTCTTTTGAATTTATTTTATTCATCCATTTTCGACGGAAGACATTTTCCGTCCATAATCTTCGACGGAATCCATTTTCCGTCGAAAAACTTCACAAAATAAATTTCTTTTGCATTTATTTTTTTCATCCGTTTTCGACGGAATCCATTTTCCGTCGAAATACTTCACAAAATCAATTTCTTTTGCATTTATTTTATTCATCTGTTTTCGACGGAATCCATTTTCCATCGAAAAACTTCACAAAATCAATTTCATTTGCAATTATTTTATTCATCAGTTTTCAACGGAATTCGTTTTCCGTCGAAAAACTTCACAAAATTAATTTATTTTGCAATTTATTTTATTCATCCATTTTCGACGGAATTCGATTTCCGTCAAAAATCTTCGACGAAATCCATTTTCGTCGAAAAACTTCACAAAATCAATTTCTTTTGCATTTATTTTATTTATCCATTTTCGACGGAATCCGTTTTCCGTCCAAAAACTTCATAAAATCAATTTCTTTTGCATTTATTTTATTCATCCATTTTTGACGGAATTCATTTTCCGTCCAAAATCTTCGACGGAATCCATTTTCCGTCGAAAAACTTCACAAAATCAATTTCTTTTGCATTTATTTTATTCATCAGTTTTCGACAGAATCCATTTTCCATCAAAAAAATTCACAATATCAATTTCTTTTGCATTTATTTTATTCATCCATTTTCGCCGGAATCCATTTTCCGTCAAAAAACTTCACAAAATCAATTTTTTTTGAATTTATTTTATTCTTCCATTTTCGACGGAAGACATTTTTCGTCCAAAATCTTCGACGGAATCCATTTTCCGACGAAAAACTTCACAAAATCAATTTATTTTGCATTTATTTTATTCATCCATTTTCGACGGAATCTGTTTTCCGTCAAAAAACTTCACAAAATCAATTTCTTTTCAATTTATTTTATTCATCCGTTTTCGACGGAATCCATTTTTCATCGAAAAACCCCACAAAATCAATTTCTTTTGCATTTATTTTATTCATCCGTTTTCGACGCAATTCATTTTCCGTCGAAAAACTTCACAAAATGAATTTCTTTTGCAATTTATTTTATTCATCTGTTTTCGATGGAATTCATTTTCGGTCAAAAATCTTCACAAAATCAATTTCTTTTGCATTTATATTATTCATCCATTTTCGACGGAATCCGTTTTCCGTCAAAAAACTTCACAAAATCAATTTCTTTTGAATTTATTTTATTCATCCATTTTCGACGGAAGACATTTTCCGTCCATAATCTTCGACGGAATCCATTTTCCGTCGAAAAACTTCACAAAATCAATTTCTTTTGCATTTATTTTTTTCATCCGTTTTCGACGGAATCCATTTTCCGTCGAAATACTTCACAAAATCAATTTCTTTTGCATTTATTTTATTCATCTGTTTTCGACGGAATCCATTTTCCATCGAAAAACTTCACAAAATCAATTTCTTTTGCAATTATTTTATTCATCAGTTTTCAACGGAATTCGTTTTCCGTCGAAAAACTTCACAAAATCAATTTATTTTGCAATTTATTTTATTCATCCATTTTCGACGAAATTCGATTTCCGTCAAAAATCTTCGACGAAATCCATTTTCGTCGAAAAACTTCACAAAATCAATTTCTTTTGCATTTATTTTATTTATCCATTTTCGACGGAATCCGTTTTCCGTCCAAAAACTTCATAAAATCAATTTCTTTTGCATTTATTTTATTCATCCATTTTCGACGGAATTCATTTTCCGTCAAAAATCTTCACAAAATCAATTTCTTTTGCATTTATTTTTTTCATCCGTTTTCGACGGAATCCATTTTCCGTCGTAGGAATCCTTTTTCCGTCGAAATACTTCACAAAATCAATTTCTTTTGCATTTATTTTGTTCATCCATTTTCGACGGAATTCGTTTTCTGTCCAAAAACTTCATAAAATCAATTTCTTTTGCATTTATTTTATTCATCCATTTTCGATGGAATACATTTTCCGTCAAAAATCTTCGATGGAATCCCTTTTCCGTCGAAATACTTCACAAAGTCAATTTCTTTTGCATTTATTTTATTCATCAGTTTTCGACAGAATCCATTTTCCATCGAAAAACTTCACAAAATCAATTTCTTTTGCATTTATTTTATTCATCCGTTTTCGACGGAATACATTTTCCGTCAAAAAACTTCACAAAACCAATTTTCCTTCGAAAAACTTCACAAAATCAATTTCTTTTGCATTTATTTTTTTCATCCGTTTTCGACGGAATCCATTTTCCGTCGTAGGAATCCATTTTCCGTCGAAATACTTTACAAAATCAATTTCTTTTGCATTTATTTTATTCATCTGTTTTCGACGGAATCCATTTTCCATCGAAAAACTTCACAAAATCAATGTCTTTTGCAGTTATTTTATTCATCAGTTTTCAACGGAATTCGTTTTCCGTCGAAAAACTTCACAAAACGAATTTATTTTGCAATTTATTTTATTCATCCATTTTCGACGGAATTCGATTTCCGTCAAAAATCTTCGACGAAATCCATTTTCGTCGAAAAACTTCACAAAATCAATTTCTTTTGCAATTATTTTATTCATCCATTTTCGACGGAATCCGTTTTCCGTCCAAAAACTTCATAAAATCAATTTCTTTTGCATTTATTTTATTCATCCATTTTCGACGGAATTCATTTTCCGTCCAAAATCTTCGACAGAATCCATTTTCCGTCGAAAAACTTCACAAAATCAATATCTTTTGCATTTATTTTATTTATCAGTTTTCGACAGAATCCATTTTCCATCAAAAAAATTCACAATATCAATTTCTTTTGCATTTATTTTATTCATCCATTTTCGACGGAATCCATTTTCCGTCAAAAAACTTCACAAAATCAATTTCTTTTGAATTTATTTTATTCTTGCATTTTCGACGGAAGACATTTTTCGTCCAAAATCTTCGACGGAATCCATTTTCCGACGAAAAACTTCACAAAATCAATTTATTTTGCATTTATTTTATTCATCCATTTTCGACGGAATCTGTTTTCCGTCAAAAAACTTCACAATATCAATTTCTTTTGCATTAATTTTCTTCATCCATTTTCGACGGAATCCGTTTTCCGTCCAAAAACTTCACAAAATCAATTTCTTTTCAATTTATTTTATTCATCCGTTTTCGACGGAATCCATTTTTCATCGAAAAACCCCACAAAATCAATTTCTTTTGCATTTATTTTATTCATCAGTTTTCGACGAAATTCATTTTCCGTCGAAAAACTTCACAAAATGAATTTCTTTTGCAATTTATTTTATTCATCTGTTTTCGATGGAATTCGTTTTCGGTCTAAAATCTTCACAAAATCAATTTCTTTTGCATTTATATTATTCATCCATTTTCGACGGAATCCGTTTTCCGTCAAAAAACTTCACAAAATCAATTTCTTTTGAATTTATTTTATTCTTCCATTTTCGACGGAAGACATTTTCCGTCCAAAATCTTCGACGGAATCCATTTTCCGTCGAAAAACTTCACAAAATAAATTTCTTTTGCATTTATTTTTTTCATCCGTTTTCGACGGAATCCATTTTCCGTCGTAGGAATCCATTTTCCGTCGAAATACTTCACAAAATCAATTTCTTTTGCATTTATTTTATTCATCTGTTTTCGACGGAATCCATTTTCCATCGAAAAACTTCACAAAATCAATTTCTTTTGCAATTATTTTATTCATCAGTTTTCAACGGAATTCGTTTTCCGTCGAAAAACTTCACAAAATGAATTTATTTTGCAATTTATTTTATTCATCCATTTTCGACGAAATTCGATTTCCGTCAAAAATCTTCGACGAAATCCATTTTCGTCGAAAAACTTCACAAAATCAATTTCTTTTGCATTTATTTTATTTATCCATTTTCGACGGAATCCGTTTTCCGTCCAAAAACTTCATAAAATCAATTTCTTTTGCATTTATTTTATTCATCCATTTTTGACGGAATTCATTTTCCTTCAAAAATCTTCGACGGAATCCATTTTCCGTTTATAAAATTCAAAAAATCAATTTCTTTTGCATTTATTTTTTTCATCCATTTTCGACGGAATCCATTTTCCATCGTAGGAATCCTTTTTCCATCGAATTTCTTTTGAATTTATTTTATTCTTCCATTTTCGACGGAAGACATTTTTCGTCCAAAATCTTCGACGGAATCCATTTTCCGACGAAAAACTTCACAAAATCAATTTATTTTGCATTTATTTTATTCATCCATTTTCGACGGAATCTGTTTTCCGTCAAAAAACTTCACAAAATCAATTTCTTTTCAATTTATTTTATTCATCCGTTTTCGACGGAATCCATTTTTCATCGAAAAACCCCACAAAATCAATTTCTTTTGCATTTATTTTATTCATCCGTCTTCGACGCAATTCATTTTCCGTCGAAAAACTTCACAAAATGAATTTCTTTTGCAATTTATTTTATTCATCTGTTTTCGATGGAATTCGTTTTCGGTCAAAAATCTTCACAAAATCAATTTCTTTTGCATTTATTTTATTCATCCACTTTCGACGGAATCCGTTGTCCGTCCAAAAACTTCACAAAATCAATTTCTTTTGCATTTATTTTATTCATCCGTTTTCGACGGAATCCATTTTTCATCGAAAAACCCCACAAAATCATTTTCTTTTGCATTTATTTTATTCATCAGTTTTCGACGCAATTCATTTTCCGTCGAAAAACTTCACAAAATGAATTTCTTTTGCAATTTATTTTATTCATCCGTTTTCGATGGAATTCGTTTTCGGTCAAAATTTTCACAAAATCAATTTCTTTTGCATTTATTTTATTCATCCATTTTCGACGGAATCCATTTTCCGTCAAAAAACTTCACAAAATCAATTTCTTTTGCAATTTATTTTATTCATCCATTTTCGACGGAAGACATTTTCCGTCCAAAATCTTCGACGGAATCCATTTTCCGTCGAAAAACTTCACAAAATCAATTTCTTTTGCATTTATTTTTTTCATCCGTTTTCGACGTAATCCATTTTCCGTCGAAATACTTCACAAAATCAATTTCTTTTGCATTTATTTTTTTGATCTGTTTTCGACGGAATCCATTTTCCATCGAAATACTTCACAAAACCAATTTCTTTTGCAATTATTTTATTCATCAGTTTTCAACGGAATTTTTTCCGTCGAAAAACTTCACAAAATGAATATATTTTGCAATTTATTTTATTCATCCATTTTCGACGGAATTCGATTTCCGTCAAATTCGACAAAATCCATTTCGTCGAAAAACTTCACAAAATCAATTTCTTTTGCATTTATCTTATTCATCCATTTTCGACGGAATCCGTTTTCCGTCCAAAAACTCAATTTTTTTTGCATTTATTTTATTCATCCATTTTCGACGGAATCCATTTTCCGTCAAAAATCTTCGACGGAATCCGTTTTCCGTCCAAAAACTTCATAAAATCAATTTCTTTTGCATTTATTTTATTCATCCATTTTTGACGGAATTCATTTTCCGTCCAAAATCTTCGACGGAATCCATTTTCCGTCGAAAAACTTCACAAAATCAATTTCTTTTGCATTTATTTTTTTCATCCGTTTTCGACGGAATCCATATTCCGTCGTAGGAATCCATTTTCCGTCGAAATACTTCACAAAATCAATTTCTTTTCCATTTATTTTATTCATCTGTTTTCGACGGAATTCATTTTCCATCGAAAAACTTCACAAAATCAATTTCTTTTGCAATTATTTTATTCATCAGTTTTAAACGGAATTCGTTTTCCGTCGAAAAACTTCACAAAATGAATTTATTTTGCAATTTATTTTATTCATCCATTTTCGACGGAATTCGATTTCCGTGAAAAATCTTCGACGAAATCCATTTTCGTCGAAAAACTTCACAAAATCAATTTCTTTTGCATTTATATTATTCATCCATTTTCGACGGAATCCGTTTTCCGTCCAAAAACTTCATAAAATCAATTTCTTTTGCATTTATTTTATTCATCCATTTTTGACGGAATTCATTTTCCGTCCAAAATCTTCGACGGAATCCATTTCCCGTCGAAAAACGTCACAAAATCAATTTCTTTTGCATTTTTTTTTTCATCCGTTTTCGACGGAATCCATTTTCCGTCGTAGGAATCCTTTTTCCGTCGAAATACTTCACAAAATCAATTTCTTTTCCATTTATTTTATTCATCTGTTTTCGACGGAATTCATTTTCCATCGAAAAACTTCACAAAATCAATTTCTTTTGCAATTATTTTATTCATCAGTTTTAAACGGAATTCGTTTTCCGTCGAAAAACTTCACAAAATGAATTTATTTTGCAATTTATTTTATTCATCCATTTTCGACGGAATTCGATTTCCGTGAAAAATCTTCGACGAAATCCATTTTCGTCGAAAAACTTCACAAAATCAATTTCTTTTGCATTTATATTATTCATCCATTTTCGACGGAATCCGTTTTCCGTCCAAAAACTTCATAAAATCAATTTCTTTTGCATTTATTTTATTCATCCATTTTCGACGGAATTCATTTTCCGTCCAAAATCTTCGACGGAATCCATTTCCCGTTGAAAAACTTCACAAAATCAATTTCTTTTGCATTTATTTTATTCATCCGTTTTCGACGGAATTTGTTTTCCGTCGAAAAACTTCACAAAATCAATTTCTTTTACATTTATTTTATTCATCAGTTTTCGACGAAATTCTTTTTCCGTCGAAAAACTTCACAAAGTCAATTTCTTTTGCATTTATTTTATTCATCCATTTTCGACGGAATACATTTTCCGTCAAAAATCTTCGATGGAATCCCTTTTCCGTCGAAATACTTCACAAAGTCAATTTCTTTTGCATTTATTTTATTCATCAGTTTTCGACAGAATCCATTTTCCATCGAAAAACTTCACAAAATCAATTTCTTTTGCATTTATTTTATTCATCCATTTTCGACGGAATACATTTTCCGTCAAAAAACATCACAAAATCAATTTCTTTTGAATTTATTTTATTCATCCATTTTCGACGGAAGACATTTTCTGTCCAAAATCTTCGACGGAATCCATTTTCCGACTAAAAACTTCACAAAATCAATTTCTTTTGCATTTATTTTTTCATCCGTTTTCGACGGAATCCATTTTCCGTCGTAGGAATCCATTTTCCGTCGAAATACTTCACAAAATCAATTTCTTTTGCATTTATTTTATTCATCTATTTTCGACGGAATCCATTTTCCATCGAAAAACTTCACAAAATCAATTTCTTTTGCAATTATTTTATTCATCAGTTTTTAACGAAATTCGTGTTCCATCGAAAAACTTCACAAAATGAATTTATTTTGCAATTTATTTTATTCATCCATTTTCGACGAAATTCGATTTCCGTCAAAAATCTTCGACGAAATCCATTTTCGTCGAAAAACTTCGCAAAATCAATTTCTTTTGCATTTATTTTATTCATCCATTTTCGACGGAATCTGTTTTCCGTCCAAAAACTTCACAAAATCAATTTCTTTTGCATTAATTTTATTCATCCATTTTCGACGGAATCCGTTTTCCGTCCAAAAACTTCACAAAACCAATTTCTTCTACATTTATTTTATTCATCCGATTTCGACGGAATCCATTTTTCATCGAAAAACCCCACAAAATCAATTTCTTTTGTATTTATTTTATTCATCAGTTTTCGACGAAATTCATTTTCCGTCGAAAAACTTCACAAAATGAATTTCTTTTGCAATTTATTTTATTCATCCGTTTTCGATGGAATTCGTTTTCGGTCAAAAATCTTCACAAAATCAATTTCTTTTGCATTTATTTTATTCATCCATTTTGGACGGAATCCATTTTCCGTCAAAAAACTTCACAAAATCAATTTCTTTTGAATTTATTTTATTCATCCATTTTCGACGGAAGACATTTTCCGTCGAAAAACTTCACAAAATCAATTTCTTTTGCATTTATTTTTTTCATCCGTTTTCGACGGAATCCATTTTCCGTCGTTGGAATCCATTTTCCGTCGAAATACTTCACAAAATCAATTTCTTTTGCATTTATTTTATTCATCTGTTTTCGACGGAATCCATTTTCCATCGAAAAACTTCACAAATTCAATTTCTTTTGCAATTATTTTATTCATCAGTTTTCAACGGAATTCGTTTTCCGTCGAAAAACTTCACAAAACAAATTTATTTTGCAATTTATTTTATTCATCCATTTTCGACGGAATTCGATTTCCGTCAAAAATCTTCGACGAAATCCATTTTCGTCGAAAAACTTCACAAAAACAAGTTCTTTTGCATTTATTTTATTCATCCATTGTCGACGGAATCCGTTTTCCGTCAAAAAACTTCACAAAATCAATTTCTTTTGAATTTATTTTATTCATCCATTTTCGACGGAAGACATTTTCCGTCCAAAATCTTCGACAGAATCCATTTTCCGTCAAAAAACTTCACAAAATAAATTTCTTTTGCATTTATTTTTTTCATCCGTTTTCGACGGAATCCATCTTCCGTCTTAGGAATCCATTTTCCGTCGAAATACTTCACAAAATCAATTTCTTTTGCATTTATTTTATTCATCTGTTTTCGACGGAATCCATTTTCCATCGAAAAACTTCACAAAATCAATTTCTTTTGCAATTATTTTATTCATCAGTTTTCAACGGAATTCGTTTTCCGTCGAAAAATTTCACAAAATGAATTTATTTTGCAATTTATTTTATTCACCCATTTTCGACGGAATTCGATTTCCGTCAAAAATCTTCGACGAAATCCATTTTCGTCGAAAAACTGCACAAAATCAATTTCTTTTGCATTTATTTTATTCATCCATTTTCGACGGAATCCGTTTTCCGTCCAAAAACTTCATAAAATCAATTTCTTTTGCATTTATTTTATTCATCCATTTTTGACGGAATTCATTTTCCGTCCAAAATCTTCGACGGAATCCATTTTCCGTCGAAAAACTTCACAAAATCAATTTCTTTTGCATTTATTTTTTTCATCCGTTTTCGACGGAATCCATTTTCCGTTGTAGGAATCCTTTTTCCGTCGAAATACTTCACAAAATCAATTTCTTTTGCATTTATTTTATTCATCCATTTTCGACGGAATCCGTTTTCCGTCCAAAAACTTCATAAAATCAATTTCTTTTGCATTTATTTTATTCATCCATTTTTGACAGAATTCATTTTCCGTCCAAAATCTTCGACGGAATCCATTTTCCGTCGAAAAACTTCACAAAATCAATTTCTTTTGCATTTATTTTTTTCATCCGTTTTCGACGGAATCCATTTTCCGTCGTAGGAATCCTTTTTCCGTCGAAATACTTCACAAAATCAATTTCTTTTGCATTTATTTTATTCAACCATTTTCGACGGAATCCGTTTTCCGTCCAAAAACTTCAAAAAATCAATTTCTTTTGCATTTATTTTATTCATCCATTTTCGACGGAATTCATTTTCCGTCCAAAATCTTCGACGGAATCCATTTCCCGTTGAAAAACTTCACAAAATCAATTTCTTTTGCATTTATTTTATTCATCCATTTTCGACGGAATTCATTTTCCGTCCAAAATCTTCGACGGAATCCATTTTTCGTCGAAAAACTTCACAAAATCAATTTCTTTTGCATTTATTTTATTCATCCAGTTTCGACGGAATCCGTTTTCCGTCCAAAAGCTTCATAAAATCAATTTCTTTTGCATTTATTTTATTCATCCATTTTCGATGGAATTCATTTTCCGTCCAAAATCTTCGACGGAGACCATTTTCCGTCGAAAAACTTCACAAAATCAATTTCTTTTGCATTTATTTTATTCATCAATTTTTGACGGAATCCATTTTCCGTCGAAAAACTTCACAAAATCAATTTCTTTTGCATTTATTTTATTCATCAGTTTTCGACGAAATTCTTTTTCCGTCGAAAAACTTCACAAAGTCAATTTCTTTTGCATTTATTTTATTCATCCATTTTCGACGGAATACATTTTCCGTCAAAAATCTTCGATGGAATACGTTTTCCGTCGAAATACTTCACAAAGTCAATTTCTTTTGCATTTATTTTATTCATCAGTTTTCGACAGAATCCATTTTCCATCGAAAAAATTCACAATATCAATTTATTTTGCATTTATTTTATTCATCCATTTTCGACGGAATCCATTTTCCGTCAAAAAACTTCACAAAATCAATTTCTTTTGAATTTATTTTATTCATTCATTTTCGACGGAAGACATTTTCCGTCCAAAATCTTCGACGGAATCCATTTTCCGACGAAAAACTTCACAAAATCAATTTATTTTGCATTTATTTTATTCATCCATTTTCGACGGAATCTGTTTTCCGTCAAAAAACTTCACAATATCAATTTCTTTTGCATTTATTTTATTCATCCATTTTCCGTCGTAGGAATCCTTTTTCTGTCGAAAAACTTCAAAAAATCAATTTCTTTTGCATTTATTTTATTCATTAGTTTTCGACGGAATCCATTTTCCATCGAAAAACTTCACAATATCAATTTCTTTTGCATTTATTTTATTCATCCATTTTCGACGGAATACATTTTCCGTCAAAAATCTTCGACGGAATCCATTTTCCGTCGAAAAACTTCACAAAATCAATTACTTTTGCATTTATTTTATTCATCAGTTTTCGACGGAATCCATTTTCCGTCAAAAAACTTCACAAAATCAATTTCTTTTGCATTTATTTTATTCAACAGTTTTCGACGAAATTCTTTTTCCGTCGAAAAACATCACAAAATGAACTCTTTTGCAATTTATTTTATTCATCAGTTTTCGACGAAATTCTTTTTCCGTCAAAAAACTTCACAAAATCTATTTCTTTTGCATTTATTATATTCATCCATCTTCGACGGAATACATTTTCCGTAAAAAATCTTAGACGGAATCCATTTTCCGTCGAAAAACTTTACAAAATCAATTTATTTTCCAATTTATTTTATTCATCCGTTTTTGACGGAATTCATTTTCCGTCAAAAATCTTTGACGGATTTCCTTTTTCGTCGAAAAACTTCACAAAGTCAATTTCTTTTGCATTTATTTTATTCATCCATCTTCAACGGAATCCATTTTCCTTAAATTTCTTCTGTATTTATTGTATTCATCTGTTTTCTACGTAATCCATTTTCCTTCGGAAAAAACACAAAATAAATTTCTTCTGCATTTATTTTATTCATCAGTTTTCTACGAAATCCATTTTCCATCAAAAAACTTCACAAAATGAATTTCTTTTGCAATTTATTTTATTCATCCGTTTTCGATGGAATTCGTTTTCCGTCAAAAATCTTCGATGAAATCCATTTTCGTCGAAAAATATCACAAAATCAATTTCTTTTGCATTTATTTTATTCATCAGTTTTCGACGGAATCCATTTTCCGTCGAAAAACTTGACAAAATCAATTTCTTTTGCATTTATTTTATTCATTAGTTTTCGACGAAATTCTTTTTCCGTTGAAAAACTTCACAAAATCAATTTCTTTTGCATTTATTTTATTCATCCATTTTCGACGGAATACAATTTCCGCCAAAAATCTTTGACGGAATCCCTTTTCCATCGAAAAACTTCACAAAGTCAATTTCTTTTACATTTATTTTATTTATCAGTTTTCGACGGAATCCATTTTCCATCGAAAAACTTCACAAAATCAATTTCTTTTGCATTTATTTTATTCATCCATTTTCGACGGAATCCATTTTCCGTCAAAAAACTTCACAAAATCAATTTCTTTTGCATTTATTTTATTCATCCATTTTCGACGGAACACATTTTCCCGCAAAAATCTTCGACGGAATCCATTTTCCGTCGAAAAACTTCACAAAATCAATTTCTTTTGCATTTATTTTTTTCATCCGTTTTCGACGGAATCCATTTTCCGTCGTAGGAATCCTTTTTCTGCCGAAAAACTTCAAAAAATCAATTTCTTTTGCATTTATTTTATTCATTAGTTTTCGACGGAATCCATTTTCCATCGAAAAACTTCACAATATCAATTTCTTTTGCATTTATTTTATTCATCCATTTTCGACGGAATACATTTTCCGTCAAAAATCTTCGACGGAATCCATTTTCCGTCGAAAAACTTCACAAAATCAATTTCTTTTGCATTTATTTTATTCATCAGTTTTCGACGGAATCCATTTTCCGTCGAAAAACTTCACAAAATCAATTTCTTTTGCATTTATTTTATTCATCAGTTTTCGACGAAATTCTTTTTCCGTCGAACAACTTCACAAAATGAATCTCTTTTGCAATTTATTTTATTCATCAGTTTTCGACGAAATTCTTTTTCCGTCAAAAAACTTCACAAAATCTATTTCTTTTGCATTTATTATATTCATCCATTTTCGACGGAATCCATTTTCCGTCGAAAAACTTTAGAAAATCAATTTATTTTCCAATTTATTTTATTCATCCGTTTTATACGGATTTCCTTTTTCGTCGAAAAACTTCACAAAGGCAATTTCTTTTGCATTTATTTTATTCATCCGTCTTCAACGGAATCCATTTTCCTTCGAAAAATAACACAAAATAAATTTCTTCTGCATTTATTTTATTCATCCGTTTTCTACGGAATCCATTTTCCTTCGAAAAAAAACACAAAATAAATTTCTTCTTCATTTATTTTATTCATCAGTTTTCTACGAAATCCATTTTCCATCAAAAAACTTACAAAATGAATTTCTTTTGCAATTTATTTTATTCATCCGTTTTCGATGGAGTTCGTTTTCCGTCAAAAATCTTCGATGAAATCCATTTTCGTCGAAAAACTTCACAAAATCAATTTCTTTTGCATTTATTTTATTCATCCATTTTCGATGGAATACGTTTTCCGTCAAAAAACTTCACAATATCAATTTCTTTTGCATTTATTTTATTCATCCATTTTCGACAGAATCCGTTTCCCGTCAAAAAACTTCACAAAATCAATTTCTTTTGCATTTATCTTATTCATCCATTTTCGACGGAATTCATTTTCCGTCAAAAATCTTCGACGGAATCCATTTTCCGTCGAAAAACATCACAAAATCAATTTCTTTTGCAATTTATTTTATTCATCCGTTTTCGATGGAATTCGTTTTCGGTCAAAAATCTTCACAAAATCAATTTCTTTTGCATTTATTTTATTCATCCATTTTCGATGGAATCCATTTTCCGTCAAAAAACTTCACAAAATCAATTTCTTTTGAATTTATTTTATTCATCCATTTTCGACGGAAGACATTTTCCGTCCAAAATCTGCGACGGAATCCGTTTTCCGTCCAAAAACTTCACAAAATCAATTTCTTTTCAATATATTTTATTCATCCGTTTTCGACGGAATCCATTTTTCATCGAAAAACCCCACAAAATCAATTTCTTTTGCATTTATTTTATTCATCAGTTTTCGACGCAATTCATTTTCCGTCGAAAAACTTCACAAAATGAATTTCTTTTGCAATTTATCTTATTCATCCGTTTTCGATGGAATTCGTTTTCGGTCAAAATTCTTCACAAAATCAATTTCTTTTGCATTTATTTTATTCATCCATTTTCGACGGAATCCATTTTCCGTCAAAAAACTTCACAAAATCAATTTCTTTTGAATTTATTTTATTCATCCATTTTCGACGGAATACATTTTCCGTCCAAAATCTTCGACGGAATCCATTTTCCGTCGAAAAACTTCACAAAATCAATTTCTTTTGCATTTATTTTATTCATCCATTTTCGACGGAATCCGTTTTCCGTCCAAAAACTTCATAAAATCAATTTCTTTTGCATTTATTTTATTCATCCATTTTCGACGGAATTCATTTTCCGTCAAAAATCTTCGTCGGAATCCATTAACCGTCGAAAAACTTCACAAAATCAATTTCTGTTGCATTTAATTTATTCATTAGTTTTCGACGAAATTCTTTTTCCGTCGAAAAACTTCACAAAGTCGATTTCTTTTGCATTTATTTCATTCATCTGTTTTCGACGGAATACATTTTCCGTCAAAAATCTTTGATGGAATCCCTTTTCCGGCGAAAAACATCACAAAGTCAATTTCTTTTGCATTTATTTTATTCATCAGTTTTCGACAGAATCCATTTTCCATCGAAAAAATTCACAATATCAATTTCTTTTGCTTTTATTTTATTCATCCATTTTCGACGGAATCCATTTTCCGTCAAAAAACTTCACAAAATCAATTTCTTTTGAATTTATTTTATTCATCCATTTTCGACAGAAGACATTTTCCGTCCAAATTCTTCGACGGAATCCATTTTCCGACGAAAAACTTCACAAAATCAATTTCTTTTGCATTTATTTTATTCATCCATTTTCGACGGAATCTGCTTTCCGTCAAAAAACTTCACAATATCAATTTCTTTTGCATTTATTTTATTCATCAATTTTCGACGGAATCCGTTTTCCGTCCAAAAACTTCGCAAAATCAATTTCTTTTGCATTTATTTTATTCATCCGTTTTCGACGGAATCCAATTTTCATCGAAAAACCCCACAAAATCAATTTCTTTTGCATTTATTTTATTCATCAGTTTTCGACGAAATTCATTTTCCGTCGAAAAACTTCACAAAATGAATTTCTTTTGCAATTTATTTTATTCATCCGTTTTCGATGGAATTCGTTTTCGGTCAAAAATCTTCACAAAATCAATTTCTTTTGCATTTATTTTATTCATCCATTTTCGACGGAATCCATTTTCCGTCAAAAAACTTCACAAAATCAATTTCTTTTGAATTTATTTTATTCATCGATTTTCGACGGAAGACATTTTCCGTCCAAAATCTTCGACAGAATCCATTTTCCGTCGAAAAACTTCACAAAATCAATTTCTTTTGCATTTATTTTATTCATCCATTTTCGACGGAATCCGTTTTCCGTCCAAAAACTTCATAAAATCAATTTCTTTTGCATTTATTTTATTCATCCATTTTCGACGGAATTCATTTTCCGTCAAAAATCTTCGTCGGAATCCATTAACCGTCGAAAAACTTCACAAAATCAATTTCTTTTGCATTTAATTTATTCATTAGTTTTCGACGAAATTCTTTTTCCATCGAAAAACTTCACAAAGTCGATTTCTTTTGCATTTATTTCATTCATCCGTTTTCGACGGAATACATTTTCCGTCAAAAATCTTTGATGGAATCACTTTTCCGTCGAAAAACATCACAAAGTCAATTTCTTTTGCATTTATTTTATTCATCAGTTTTCGACAGAATCCATTTTCCATCGAAAAAATTCACAATATCAATTTCTTTTGCTTTTATTTTATTCATCCATTTTCGACGGAATCCATTTTCCGTCAAAAAACTTCACAAAATCAATTTCTTTTGAATTTATTTTATTCATCCATTTTCGACAGAAGACATTTTCCGTCCAAATTCTTCGACGGAATCCATTTTCCGACGAAAAACTTCACAAAATCAAATTCTTTTGCATTTATTTTATTCATCCATTTTCGACGGAATATGCTTTCCGTCAAAAAACTTCACAATATCAATTTCTTTTGCATTTATTTTATTCATCCATTTTCGACGGAATCCGTTTTCCGTCCAAAAACTTCGCAAAATCAATTTCTTTTGCATTTATTTTATTCATCCGTTTTCGACGGAATCCATTTTTCATCGAAAAACCCCACAAAATCAATTTCTTTTGCATTTATTTTATTCATCAGTTTTCGACGAAATTCATTTTCCGTCGAAAAACTTCACAAAATGAATTTCTTTTGCAATTTATTTTATTCATCCGTTTTCGATGGAATTCGTTTTCGGTCAAAAATCTTCACAAAATCAATTTCTTTTGCATTTATTTTATTCATCCATTTTCGACGGAATCCATTTTCCGTCAAAAAACTTCACAAAATCAATTTCTTTTGAATTTATTTTATTCATCCTTTTTCGACGGAAGACATTTTTCGTCCAAAATCTTCGACAGAATCCATTTTCCGTCGAAAAACTTGACAAAATCAATTTCTTTTGCATTTATTTTTTTCATCCGTTTTCGACGGAATCCATTTTCCGTCGTAGGAATCCATTTTCCGTCGAAATACTTCACAAAATCAATTTCTTTTGCATTTATTTTATTCATCAGTTCTCGACGGAATCCATTTTCCTTCTAAAAATTTCACAAAATCAATTTCTTTTGCAATTGTTTTATTCATCAGTTTTCAACGGAATTCGTTTTCCGTCGAAAAACTTCATAAAATGAATTTATTTTGCAATTTATTTTATTCATCCATTTTCGACGGAATTCGATTTCCGTCAAAAATCGTCGACGAAATCCATTTTCGTCGAAAAACTTCACAAAATCAATTTCTTTTATATTTATTTTATTCATCCATTCTCGACGGAATCCGTTTTCCGTCCAAAAACTTCATAAAATCAATTTCTTTTGCATTTATTTTATTCATCCATTTTTGACGGAATTTATTTTCTGTCAAAAATCTTAGACCGAATCCGTTTTCCGTCGAAAAACTTCACAAAATCAATTTCTTTTGCAATTATTTTATTCATCAGTTTTCAACGGAATTCGTTTTCCGTCGAAAAACTTCACAAAATGAATTTATTTTGCAATTTATTTTATTCATCCATTTTCGACAGAATTCGATTTCCGTCAAAAATCTTCGACGGAATCCATTTTCCATCGAAAAACTTCACAAAATCAATTTCTTTTGCATATATTTTTTTCATCCGTTTTTGACGGAATTCATTTTCCGTCAAAAATCTTCGACGGATTTCCTTTTTCGTCGAAAAACTTCACAAAGTCAATTTTTTTTGCATTTATTCTATTCATCCGTTTTTAACGGAATCTATTTTCCTTCGAAAAACAACACAAAATCAATTTCTTCAGCATTTATTTTATTCATCTGTTTTCAACGGAATCCATTTTCCTTCGAAAAACAACACAAAATCAATTTCTTCTGCATTTATTTTATTCATCCATTTTTTATGGAATCCATTTTCCGTCAAAAAACTTCACAAAATGAATTTCTATTCCATTTATTTAATTCATCCGTTTTCAACGGAATTCATTTTCCGTCAAAAATCTTCGACGGAATCCATTTTTTGTCCAAAAAAATTTCAAAATCATTTTTTTTTGCATTTATTTTATTCATCCGTTTTCGACGGAATTTATTTTCAGTCAAAAATCTTCGACGCAAATCACTTTCCGTCAAAAATCTTCGACGGAATCCATTTTCTGTCAAAAAACTTCACAAAATCAATTTCTTTTGCATTTATTTTATTCATCAGTTTTCGACGAAATCCATTTTCCATTGAAAAACTTCAAAAAATCAATTTCTTTTGCATTTATTTTATTCATCAGTTTTCGATGGAATCCATTTTCCGTCAAAAAACTCCACAAAATCAATTTCTTTTACATTTACTTTATTCATCCATTTTCGACGGAATTCATTTTCTGTAACGCCCTCCCTTGTATGCATCCAAGAGAGTCATTTGCTAAGCGGAATTAGAGTCTATAACGTCACATAAGCTAGCAAAGATTCATATTCTAACTTGTAATCCGAAAAGCGTTTTAATAGTTCTTATCACCTCTGCTTGGACGATAAAAAATGTTTCAAGTGATTTAGAAAGTGCACGTCGGGGGCTTCGCGTGCATATAAAATAATAGAAAATCGAAGTTCGTTTGCTCATAAAAACACCTCCCGTAAGGTGCACTGTAAAAACTTCAGTACTTAAGTCTTTTAAAAATTCCTTTCACAAACGTTTTCCAAAATAACCGCTGTTCGTAAAGTTCAAGGTAAAATAAAGATGATAAAGTCTACAGTCATCCAAGAGTACCCAAAATATTACACATTACAGTCATCCAATCAATCAAACAGCAACAGTGCAAGTCCAATCATCAGCAAGCAACAGCTAACATCACATCTTCATATGCTTTTACGTCCTCCTGCCATTTTGGAAAATAGCAGCCCCGAAGGGGTGAGAAAAATCCCAGTAGTGTGGCAACAAAACCAGTAATATAACAGTATTAACTAGGCACAAAATCATAAACAGTCACTTCAACATATCCTTGTTCCTTTTCCTTTTTCCTTCTCATCATGTTCATATATATTGCGCATATAACGCTTTTCCTTTTCAGTGGCATTTGAACATCAAAACAGTGGCATAAGTAGTGTTATTTGTGCATCAAAACAGTGGCATGAATGGTACATTTGAACATCCAAAATAGTGACATTAGTGGTGATATTTGAACATTGAAACAGTGGCATAATTGGTGGTTTTTGAGCATTAAAACAGTGGCATAAATCATGATTTTTGGACATTAAAACAGTGAGCATACATAGTGGGGTTTGAACATCAATAGGGTGGTTATTTATGCAGAAACAGTGGCTCCTTAAGTACTAAAACAGTGAGTATTTTTGGTGCAAAACGGTGACATGTATGGTATTAAAACAGTGAGCATTTTATGCAGAAATAGTGGCATGTGATGCACTAAAACAGTGAGCATTTTATACAAAACAGTGGCATCAAAATGGTGACCTTGTGAAACCAAAACAGTGAGCATTTTATCCTCAAAACAGTGGCACATTCATAGGGAAACGGTGGCATATTTCTCTTCAAAACAGTGGCATATTCATACAAAAACAGTGGCATATATATTCCTCAAAACAGCGGCATATTCATACAAAAACAGTGGCATATATATTCCTCAAAACAGTGGCATATTCATACAAAAACAGTGGCATATATCTCAAGCATAACCATGAGACTTTCATGCATACAAATCCTCATAAAATAGCTCCTTCATTCAAGAATCCAAAACATATTCAAAGAGACATTCAAGAACACACATGATTACACACCATGAAGAGGTCTAAGTTCTAGGCTTACCTCTTGTAGCACACACTTCTTGTTCACACACCACACCTTTCTAGTTCTACCAACAACAAGTTCACCCTTCCTAGGAGATGATCTATGCGCATGAATGGTGAGGAGGACAATCTTGGACAGCTTCCAAGGGTGAGTAGCAAGGCTGGACAGTGAGGGAAAGTGAGGAGAAAAACTTACACTTGCTTGGTGTTCTTGAGCCACGGTTTGAGAGTATGAGGGAAGGTAAGTTACCAAGGTTTTTCTTTCTCCAAGAGGGCTTGTAGTCACGGCTAGAGAGGGAGGAAATGAGGAAGGAACTTGGCTGAATGTAAAATGAGGACAGCCCCCTCATGTGTGCGCATAACTTAAAGAGAAGTGAGGAGAGGTTGCAATGATGAAACATCATGAAATTTCTGGTTTCTTGTGAAGGTGGGACTGCACACAAGGTTTGAACAAGCAAAGGTTTGCTTCTTGGTTACTCTATGCATATGCAAGGAAGTGAAAAGGGGGAAGGTTCAGATCTGAATATTGTCTTACCAAGTCAGAATATTTAACATCATCAAGCAAGCTATGCGCACAAGGTGGAGTGGAAAGAAGGTGTCATCATGAGCACATGTAAGAGGGTTCTCTAAGTCCACAAGCAAGACAGCTTTGTGGCAGCCAAAAAATCTGCTTTGGAGCTGTCCTTGTGCGCATATGATGAGGGAGATGCAGCCCCAAAACCCTTCTTTTGATGCATGTGGAAGCAAGGACAGATTTGGTTCATGATGGACTGCCAAAAGCATGCAGAAATCTGCACATTTCAGCCTCATGATGGAAGGTGTAAGGTGGTTCTCCAAGTCAACACTCAAAGGCAGATTTTGTGTCATAAAAATCTGATGCAAGACCCCTCCATGTGCGCCTAAAATGAAGAAGAATGCAGCCCAAAATAGTGCTAAGGAGTACATGTGTCTTCCATGCAATGAAGTTGAAGTCAAATGTGCACAAAATAAGAGTGATGTGGCGGTCATGCAAAGGAAAAGTTGGCAGATTTTTTTCTAAGTCTTATCCACTCTCTCTTGCGCATGAAATGGGTGGGAAGATTACTCTTGCCATGTGAAAGTTTCTTGATACACAAACGACCTTGTTGGACAAGGCTTAGGGGAGATGAGTGTGGACACAACCTTGGGCTGAACATGATTGACCCAAAAGCCTCCTTGGGCCAATGGCCACACACACAAAGAACCCAATCACACAAGTCCAATAGTGACAAGTCCACACACACTAGCCCACTTCCAAAGTCCAATAAACACTAAAGCCTTCTAACACACACTCAAATTACTCATATGATTTTAATAAATTTCACATGCCTACATATGCACCCTCCTATGATTTAATTTAAATACTTACCTTAGTCTCATCCAATGATAAAGGTCAAACAATTCGCAAGCCATCAAACATACACATGCATCTATCTCATTTTAACACCTATGTATTTTACTAATTATGTGGGATGTTACATTTTCCATCAAAAATCTTCGACGGAATCCATTTTCCTCGAAAAACTTCACAAAATCTATTTCTTTTGCATTTATTTTAGTCATGAGTTTTCGACGGAATCCATTTTCCGTCGAAAAACATCACAAAATCAATTTCTTTTGCATTTATTTTATTCATCAGTTTTCGACGCAATTCTTTTTCCGTCGAAAAACTTTACAAAATGAATTTCTTTTGCAATTTATTTTATTCATCCATTTTCGACGGAATTCGTTTTCCGTCAAAAATCTTCGACGAAATCCATTTTCGTCGAAAAACTTCACAAAATGAATTTCTTTTGCATTTGTTTTATTCATCAGTATTCGACGGAATCCAATTTCCATCGAAAAACTTCACAAAATCAATTTCTTTTGCATTTATTTTATTCATCAGTTTTCGACGAAATTCGTTTTCCGTCGAAAAACTTCACAAAATGATTTTCTTTTGCAATTTATTTTATTTATCCGTTTTCGACGGAATTCGTTTTCCGTCAAAAATCTTTGACGAAATCCATTTTCGTCTAAAAATTTCACAAAATCAATTTCTTTTGCATTTATTTTTTTCATCCGTTTTCGACGGAATCCATTTTCCGTCGTAGGAATCCATTTTCCGTCGAAATACTTCACAAAATCAATTTCTTTTGCATTTATTTTATTCATCTGTTTTCGACGGAATCCATTTTCCATCGAAAAACTTCACAAAATCAATTTCTTTTGCAATTATTTTATTCATCAGTTTTCAACGGAATTCG
>JAVKPL010007936.1:0-31288 GCA_032173675.1 Gastrolobium villosum | reverse complement strand
CAAAAATATGACAAGTTAAACATAATGAAATTCATAAACCAACCAATAATTACTAGTGAACCTTGAGGTCCATTGAAGTAGGGGTATTCATGTTTACTAGCATTAGACAAGTATCAAAATCACCATCCGCATTCAGTTTCTGATGAATCACCAAGTAAAATTACACTTTCGCGTTCTCCCTCCTCGTCACTATTCATCTCCAACATATTGTCATTTTCTTGTTTCCCAAATATGATATGACTTAAAATTGATAGAGGTGCTGATGAGAAGATAAATTTGTCTTCATGACAAACATATGATTCCATGTTCACATGCATTAATTAGATGGGTAAAGAAGACGACTCACCATAATCAATTTCAAGATATATCTCAATTCCTTTTTACACAGACTGATCGAGATATTCATCAATCATATACTCCTCATCTCCATCATCATTACCAAGGTAATTCCCATTTGAATTCTCATATGTAGCATTCAAGTGAAAAATACGTAGGTTGTCTTAGAGCCCCAAATTTTTTTATAATCTCTCGTCTTTAGGTCAATGTTTGGGAACTCGAATGCTTCTTTGCCAAGGACTAGGGTTTGGTGATAGGTTCAGAGTTTTAAACAAAAATCCTAAAATCTAAAATAATGATAATGATTTAATAAGGAAATATAATTAAAACATTGAGCTGCAAATATGACGAAGAACGAGTGAGAGAAATGGGAAGAAAGTGATAGGAAAATGTGGGAAAATCATATGGGTGATGGGCTCTGTTTATGTCTACCTAACACTTACTCGAGTAAATTGACCATTTACTTGAATAAGTGTTGGTGTAAATGGTTAATCAACCTCTTATTGCTAAAGTAATCTTAATTGGTTATGTTTAATATTATTTCTACTCTCTTAGTAACTTTAATGATACCTATTCATAGAAAAAATATGTTAGTGACTTGGGAATTTCGCACAAATACCCACCAAAACTATTAAATTTTGACAAAAAAAAGAGTGATTAGGGATGGGAATCAAGAATCACAATCGATTGGGAGCTTTTCAATGGTTTGCAAATGAATTTTAATACCCGGGAAGGAGAGGGAGAGAGGTTCCACCGAAGGTTAATTATAACTCCTTACTCGAGTAAACAAGGTTTTAAAACATAACCCAAGCATGACATTTACTCAAGTAAGGGAACTTTGTATTCTAGTAAATCACTTAAGTAAGTATCAGTCAAATATGTACAGATTGATATATAGTTTGAGAATTTGGGCATATTGGTATATAGTTTGGGAAAGGGGCAAAGTAATCTTATTTTTAAAACAATGATAAAATTGTTTAATTAGCATAATGTTAAACATTAAACCAAAGTTTTTGTACCAAAACAAAATAAACTTCGGAATCAAACAGAAACTGACATCCTCTTCCAGCTTAACTTGATTAACACCTGTATATTGCTTAGAGCTGGAAAAAAGCATGCGATCCTAAAATAACCTTATTTCAAGGTTGTTTTTTTTTTTTTTTTTTTTTTTTGGGGGGGTGGGGGGATGCAGGATTTTTCCATATAATTATAAAGTTATAAGATATTATAATGAAATAATGTAAATATGAGTTGTTGTAGAGGGATCATACCTGTGCAGCCTCCAGCGATGTAGGGATTACCATCGAAGCCAATGAAACAGCGACATCTCCGACCTGAGGTCGTGTTTTGTGAAGATGTAACATTAGAGTTATAGCAGTTTGCATCTGAAGGAAGTTCAAAGATTGAATTGTTCAATATCTCGTTTGTGATCTCCCACTCAAGCGTCGCAGGAACATAATCCATATTCTTTAGGTCACCAAATCTCTGGGTAGATAAATTAAACTTATAGTAGTTCACGAGCCAATTATCATCTACAATTATCGCATTACTACATTGAACTTGACTCAAACTTTCGTTCCTTAGAGTTTGAACCGTTGCATTATATTCTGAAAGATACAAAGGCAGTGAAGTCTCGCAGCAGTACCTGCCATGACAACCATCCCTTCCTAGGACAGTGTTATCGTTAACTTGTTCATTGTCATCACAAATGGAAACACAACCACCGACAGCTGACCCATTTGACCTCAAAAAAGCAACATTGTTGCAACCAACGGCGACAAATTTATCGTACTGCTGGGAATACACGAAAGGGCTTCCTCTCAGGTTTATAACTGGATTAGCTCTTTTGCCTTGGCAGTTCAAATGGTAAATCGGATTCATGATTTGAATTGCGCTTATGCTTTCAGAAATTAATGTCACCTCCAGATTTAAAGATTTCAGGTAAGGTTTATTACCTTGAGAAGAAGTGTTTCTGCATTCTATTTCAAACCACTTGTCTCCGTAGCATTTTGGATCTTTCATTCCAAAAGGGTAAGGGATCAAAACGTTTCCACATGTCGAATCACAACCAGGTTGTGCTATAACAGAACCTTCGACAGATGCTAGTGGATATATGGGACATATTATCAAAGTAATCATATGAAACAATGCAAATTGCAGAATCATTTTAGCTACAATAATGATCCCAATTTTGAAGTTGCTGAGTATGTATGTGTGTTAGTTAACTAGAAGAAGCATCTATACTCCGTGTTATATAACCTTGCCAACGTTAACTTCTTATAGTTTTCTTCTATAAAATAAGAAAACTTTTTACCAGCTGTAAGAAGACTTTGTCGCAGCTTGATCGAAGTAAATAAGAATCCATACTCTATCTATTTATTATTTATTTATCTATAATATATTTAAAATTGTTTCACTTTTATAATCATGATCGATCCATTAAATTGATTAGTCAAACTGATTAGATAGATACAAAATTAGGAATCGGTCATTATGTTCTTGAAATTTGACCAAGAAACTTTGAATGTTTCTTTAGTGAAAGGCGAAAGAATGCATATAAATTTTGGGAAAAAAAGTTTATGCTATTACTTGTTTAATGTTCATCGAAACGACGTCGTTTTGGGGTTAAAAAATTAAAAAATTAGAATGATAAAGACTATTATAACTCTGAAATAAATTAAAATTACAAAAACACCATGATTTCCGCTCCAAAACGACATCATTTCGATGAATATTAGATAAAATTATCTAAAGTAACTTTAGAAAAAACAAACCCAAAAACTTTTGGTCCAACATAAAAGAATATTCGTGTTAAATACTTATACGGGCCTGATCAACGAGTTCCGGCAATAAGTAAAGACGTAACTGTTGAAAAAAAGTATCAGAAAATCATATTTTTTTTAATGTATTTATCAATATAGATTCGCCTGCAAACAAAACTAATTCACATTATAAGTTGATATAGTCGTGACGAAGGAGTCATCCACATACACAATTAATATTAAAGTGTGCTAAAAATTTTAATATCAAAGTTATGACAAAGGTGTCATCCGCATACACAACTAATAAGTATAGTCGTGAGTTATGTGACCATTAAATACTCTTTGGTCAGTTTTACTCGGAATCATTCTAAACTACAAAACTAGAATATTATATTGACCAAAGCAAGTATAATGAGACTAAATAAAAAGAACGAACGTCATAAATATGAAATATGATTTTGTATATCTTAATGTTATAATTATCCAATTAACCTATTTACATGTTAATAAATGTTTCCAATAATATTAAATAAGAAATTTCTCTTGTTCAAGTCACCCTAGATTTTTCCCCACTCAAATGGGCCAAGATCTCTTGTCAAATTAAGCCGAGCAAACTAAATAAACATGGGCCGTAGGCTTTCTGCTTGACTTGAAACAGTTGTCGGGTCAAATTGATTTACTAATGCTACAAGCCCAGCTGAAATGAAGAGTCGTAACGATACGAGTGTTTATGATTTTGTCATTCATTCAATAAGCCTATTTCTTCAAGAATATACATAGAATACTTCATTGGTGAAATAATGATTGTATCATTTTTGGGTTGTGCTACTTCAATGATTGAGAAATATCAAGTGTGTCAAGATCTTTAGTATCAAAGTTGTGAGAAAGATGTCGCCACGTCGCTTACAGACATAATCAAATAAATGCAGCTTAGGATTAGCTTCTACCGAAATCAGCTTAAATATAGCAATAAAATACATCTTTCGAAATCATTCTAAACTATATCGTTAAATTTACCAAACTAAGTGTGAGGAGATTAAATATATAGAATGAATGTAATAAATATAACAATACAATTCCTAATTTTAATACCCTAATTATCATATTTTCATGATAAACTAAGGTTAAGGAATTACATGTTAATACATGTTTCTAATAATACTAAGTTCATATTTGAGAGGTCTTTTTTTTTTTACTTCTCTTCTCCTTATAATAAAAAAAGAAGATACGTCAAATAAGATTTTACAAAAACTCTTATAATGAAAACAAAAAAAAAAAAAAAAAAAAGTCAAGAACTTTAAGAGCTTTTTTTTTTAATGTGTATTTTTTTTAATTGAACAATTGTTAAGCTAAAATTTTTATATAATCATCAAGCAGTTTGTAGTTTTATTTTTAAAGCTCGTTTCTTTTTATTTTATCTTAAAAGTAATTTTTAACTTAAAAAAAATGTCAAACACACTCTAAGTAGGAGAAATATCTTATTCCAAGTCATCTTAGGGGCTGTTTGGTAGGAAGCAAAAAAAAATTTGCCCGGGAAAGAGTGATAGGAGAAATAAGTTTGCGATGTTTGGTACAGGGAAAAAGTAATTGACAGTTGGAAAAAATGTCTCCCGTCCAATTTTTTTCCACATGCACACTACCTGAAATTTTGCTATTCAAAACGTGGAATAAAAAACTCACCACGCTGAGGGAAACTAAAAACAGTTTTGTGGGACAAAAACACCCTTCTCAACCGTAATTTATCGTGGTGCGAAACAAAAGTTACTTCGTCAATCACAACTTTCATCTGAAGCACAAGCATTTTAGTGTATGTCGGCTGCTTCTCCACCGTTTTGCTGGTAGGTCTTGGAATCATGAACACTCTCTTTCCTAAAGTACCACCTTGAAGGTTCATCAATGATTGTTCACCTGCTTTCTTTTTTCGCAGATTTGATGAAGATGACAAGTACCGTATTCGACCTGCACATCGGGAAAAAAGGTCTCCGTTTTGCTTGATTCAGGTTCATCGATGATTGTTCACCTGTTTGTTCCGTTTCTTTTTTCCGCTAATGCCTGGATAGGCTGGTATGTACCTTCAAGAGCAGTATAGTACTTACTCTCTGTGCTTGGTCTGGTAATGCTATAATCAACAAGTCAATGAAGTCCTTGCATGATGAGAGCTGCTTGTGTGCTTATGTTACAACTTGGTCTTGAACCACCTGGTTATTTCGTAGTTGTCTCAGACAATTCAATATTCCATCATGTATTTTATGATTTGGTCCGTATGAGTGTCTATTTAGTTAATGGCATATAGTATCCACTCTGTTGTACGCTTGTAACAAGTTATGGTAATCAAGTTGTATGTATTTCCTTCCATCTTTTTTAGCAGCAATGAATCTTGACAGGGTATTGGGATGAAAGTAACAATAATTTTTAACTACCTCAGCAATCTACTACAATTGATAAATAAACTTGAATATGGTTCAGAATTAATATAATCACACATCAGAGTAAATTAATGTAATCACTATCATGTTCTGGAAGTGCTTATTCTGTTATGAATGTACATTGCAGTCAAATCTTTTTGTACAGATTTTTCACTCTTTGAGTTTAGGATAATATTTAATTATGATGAAAACTAGAATGAATGGTTGGTACGACAAGCCAACTCATGCATGCAGTGGGTCTAAAGCCTGTAATTGGAAACATTGCTGTTTTAGTGTCTCCTAGGATGGCCTCAATTGCATGCTGGATTCACAATCAATAAATGTGGTATTGATGTCAACTGAGGAGTTGTGGATTGTTTTTTGGATCAAAAATTGTAATAGTGCTTCAGCCATGCAAATGTTGTATCATGGCATGGGATTGATACTTTGTGGTACACTATTTTATTGGTGAGTAGTGGTGAGAAGGACCATGCACTGGATCAAACGATTTTCATTATAAGCCAGTCTCAAGAAACATCACAAAGACATTCAATTTTCATATATTTTGGGGGTAGTTTGGTAAATTTAATTTATTTTACCATCAATATTTTACACTCATCCAAACATAACATGGTAAAATTCATTAATTTTCCTGGAAAAAATTTGTCATACCAAACACCTTTTTTCAACTTACCCGACTAAAAAAACTTCCAATCATTTTCTCTGCAAATTTTAGTTCCTGGTTAAAAAATATTTCTCCTGTACCAAACGCCGAGAGTTTTTTTTTTTTTCCCCAACTCGAAAGGGCAACATGTCTTGTCAAATTAGGCGTAGCCAACTAAATAAACATGGGCCCATAAACTTTAAGAATTGAGGGGTCAAATTGACCAATCAATGCAACGAGCCCTGCTGAAAATGAAGAGTTGTAAGTTGTAAAGATAAACTCAAACAGCACTTGAGTTGTTGAGCACAGAAATATCACTAGTGAGAACAACTTAACAAGGTTCCAAAAATGCAAATGTCACCCTGATTTTGCTAGAAAAAAAAAAGCTTACCAAGAAAGTGAACGGCGTAAAAGCAAGTACAAAGCGTAAGTGGAGGTATATGCCAGGAAGATCCTTTCCTCCACTTGCCCCTTCTCCTACAGAGAAGCCACTAATAAAACCAACATGTTTCCCACACTCGAGCACCATCATTTTCAGCTTCTTTTTGCTATCATCATCAGCAAACGTTTCAGCACCATCTCTTCTTTCTTCCAGCCCTTGATCATCAAAATGAGTCTCAAGTTCGGTTCCTGGGACAGGGTTTGGATCAAAGATGGCAGCAAAGGAGCTAAAGGAAGAAAGAAAGGCGTTGTTCATGTTAGTCCTACTAGGTAGGTCATAGTTATAATAAGCCTTTAACTTTGAAGGGCAACTATGATCCTTTGGCAATGTATCCTATAGGATATGTCAAATATCTATGCGCAGTACAATAAGCACTGTATGTAAGCAATCTTGGCAATTAGTTCATTTTGTTATTTTGCTGTTATGTCCCACTGATTGCTCGCGTTAATAATCATTGGATAGTTTAAAAAATTCTAGCTTTTTTTTTGTTTCCTTTAGACCTTTTTTCTGGGTTACCATATATGTTGAAAAGTTGTACAGTTTTAAACTCTGGCATGTGGTTCTTCTAATATTGTTTTAAGGGTGTTATAATTCTCGAAGGAGAATTGAAATCTTATGTTTTAAGGATAAAAAACATGTGGGACCCATGTGTTAACAAAAATTATATGTTGGACCCATGTCAGCACATGGGTGTGTAGGAAAATTGTAATTCTCATGTTAAACTCTTATTTTAAATCTTTATAAAGAGCAGCTCTTAAATCTTGTATTCGCATAGTGTTTTTTATTTTCAGAGATTAGATTTGAATATGAAATGGCTTTCATCTCTATTGGAATGAGAAATATAAAGGAATATGTTGCAGCTTCTTCTTTTTTTCAGAAAACTTGGATGTTGCAGTTAACAAATGTTCAATAAAATATATGATTGCTCTATTTACAATTTTTATGTTTATGTATTCAATTTATTGACTTTAGTCTATTCATTCAATTAATTTTGATACAAGAGCAGAACTCTTCTTAATTAAAAGCAATAACAGGTCGAGATTTGTTGGAAGAAAAAGGGAACCTTTTCTATATTGTTAGTTTAATTGTTTGATTAGCATTCAAAGCTAAAAGTATTACATTTTAATAAAATATTGGACTATGAAGCATATATGGACTTGAAGACTACAAGAAAACATCTTATTATTAGTGATGAAATCTTATGAAATTTCGTCACAAAATCCTACGTCGCAAGTAAATTTCATCATAAATTCCTCCATCGCAAGTTTGTTTGTGACGAAATTTAATTATTTGTGTCAAAAATCATCATTTGCGATAAAATTTATGATAATTTTTCATCACAAATAAACCTTTTTCTTGTAGGCATGGGCGATTTACATAACCTAAGAAAAGATTATGCCTCTTGAAATTTTATGTGTCCATTTGCTGTATCTAGCTCCTTGAGCAAATTCCAATATCTAGATTCTAGATCCTTAAACTTACTTATTTAAACTTTAATTACCGCAATTATTCATTCCACGTGTTCTTCAACAGATATTATGGCTCTAGATTCGATGCATATAATCGACTTCCAAATGCGACTTTATCTACCACGTGATCAATTCGCAAGTAGAAATTTCAATTTAACAAGTGATTTTAAGTTCAAATTCCAGTTGTATCAAAAAAATTGTCATCTTGTGATATTCCTGTCCGGTTCGACCGGATTAATCTTCAAAATAAGACATTTTAGCTAAAATAATATGTAATCTCTTAAGCTAAGCTCGAACTTTAGTTGTCTAAATAAATAAGTTAAGCCAAAGAATCATACTTAACTATTCATAGCTCTCTACTAATAATTAAATTGTTCTTATAATTCGGGTAATACGGGGAATATATCAAAAAATTGTTATTATAATTTTGACTAACACGCGTTAACCAATACAAAATATCAATTAATAGTGAAAATTAATCTTAGTTATCTACAAATTCACCTTTAATAATTTTGTTATTACTATATATTTTCGGGTACAGATGCAAAGAATAGCAAACTGAAGAAGACCATAACTAGTCTCTGACGAAGGTCACTTTCCATCTTACACGCCGGCCGTTAAACGATTGACTCTTCTACTGTTCTACACATGATATTCAACGGGCAGGCAAATCATATTGACAGGATCTTCCACCCACTTTAGGTAATGTTTGTTGGTAATGAAAAATGGAAACGTGAAAAATTTGAAGGAAAGTGAAAATAGAGTAAAGTAAAAAAAACTTAAATTTAATTTCATTGTTATTAGTATATAAAAAAAATAAAGTACTACTACTCCTTGCATTTCCATATGTTAATTTATTGCTTATTTCTTTTCAGTGTCATTTCTTCATTTATAGCTACGAAGACCAAACAACGAAATTAGACATAAGCCAATGGGGGGTGTGTGTGTTAGGAGTGTGTGTAGCGTAGGGTGTTATGTTCAATTCATTGTAACATCAAAAAAAAAAATGAAGAATGGTGTAGTTAGAAAAATACATAATGAAAATTATGGAGGAGAAAGTCATTTTTTTAATTTAAATTTTATAATAAAATATTAATTTTAACTAAATCATTTAAAATGACAAACATTTTTTAACAGTTCTTTTGAGCAAGGTATACACAAATATTTTTTATTTTATTTTTTGGTATTCATACACAAATATTTTAAAAGGGAAAACTTTATATTATTTCCCCCACTGTGATTTTATTATTTATCACTTGACCCCTTATGTAAACTTTTCATTTAGACTCATTGTACTTAAATAAAATTTTATCATTTAACATATGTGGTTTTAAATTTTCACTTACACTCATTTTGATTACAAAAATATATCACTTAGACCCCTTCCGGCCTTATAAATATAAAAATATTTATATTTTCTAAATTTTATTTTATATAATTATGATATTATCAACTAAAAAAATAATGAAATTAGTAATTAAATATTAAATTAAAAAAAATTCAAGTTGTTTATTTTGAATTAATTTATAAATTATCTTAATTTTTATTTTAAAAATATATTTAAAAACTGAAAAAAAATGTTATTTAAGATAAATTAAATATGTATTATCAAAATAAGATATTTACATTCTTTAGATAGTCTTATAATGATGTCAGGTAAAAAATAGATAAAATAAAATAATATTTTATTTAAATTTATTTTCATGATAAAAATAAGTCAATTTTTTAATATTTTATTTTATTTATTTTCTACAAATGCATTAGACGAGGATATAAAAGAAAAAAAGAGGGAGAATAAAAAATTTTAGACGTATAAAATTATAAGGAAATAATTGATATTATTATTAATTTAAATTTAAATAGATAATTAATATTTTTCTGTACATAATTTTAATTTATAAATAATATGAGGAAGGTTATAGTTACAACTTTTTTACAACCATATCTTATCACCGTTGATTTCCGCCAATCAACGGTTATCATTTTTTCAAATTAAACTTATTATTTAATTATTAATTAACAATAAATGATAACCGTTGATTGACGAAAATTAACGGTGATAAGATGTGGTTGTAAAAGGTTGTAAAAAAAGGTTGTATAATATAATATAATATAAAAGTTAAGAAAAAAAATATGTATATATAAAACCACAAGAGGTTTAAATGATATTTTTTATAACCATAATAAGTGTAAGTAAAAATTTAAAACAATAGAGTTAAATGATAAATTATTGGGAAAAATATTTCTCTATTCACCGGAAATAAAGTTATCTCCTGTAAGCTCAAAATAATGTCGTTTCGGGAGGAAATTAAGGTGTTTTTGTAATTATAATATATTGCAGGGTTATATTAATCTTTATCATTATAACTTTTTTATCTTATAACCCAAAACGACATCATTTTGAACTCACTGCACATAACTTTATCTCCGGTGACAGGAGAAATATTATTTAGACACACTAAACTTTCCCATAAACTTAAATGATAAGTTTAAAATCATGTGGAGTCAAATAATAAATTATAAAATCATAATGGATGAAAATGAAATTTTCCCATTTTACAAACGTCATTCCTTAGGAAATGGGTGAATTGTTGTAACTAAAAAGTCAATCATTTAGAAAATGTGAGTGTCACCATCTGTACATCAATGCGTTTTTTTTTTCCGGTAAACACATCAATGCGTTTTTTATTAAGACGTTTTTTTGTTTGAATTATAAAAATAATTTATTTATTTTTTTAATAATGAAGTTGGACAAAGCTAAAAAGGAAAAGTAAAAAACTACAGCGGATTATTTGCGGGTGCTAATGCATGTGGAAGGATTAATCCACATGCTACAGTCAGCAATTTTGTCTGCATGTTATCTTGCAAGACATCTCAAATAATATTCAAAATAGCCTTAATAGTAATTAGTTATTATTTATATTTTTTAATTAGTTTTTTATTAAAAGAAAAAGACTATAATGGTTTTTTAGCCAGATAAAAATCCATTGCAGAACATGGGGGGGCATTAAAAATTTAAGGGACAACATCACAAGAAAATGTAAAGAGAAAAGGACAGGCCAAAATAAGAGCTAGAAGATAAGGTCAGCATGGAAAGCGAACCTCCACAAATCACAAAAGGATACTACAGATAATTCAACCAAATCATTATATCATTTTATTGGGGAATTAACTGATTTCACAACCGCCCCCAACAAAAGAGAAGAACAAATGCAAAATAAAAAATGCTATGATTTGGGAGAGCCGCTCCCGAAAAAGTCCAACAGTGTTCGGTCGGGATTGGTCTTTCAGGAGGGAGGATACCTTTGAATTTAACTTTTTTTTATTATTCAAACTTAATGCTATAAATAATAGTCAAATAAATGACCAAAACAATAACGACCTATACTCACGATAGGCAAAGCATTCACATAGGATTATAGTAACAAAAAAAGTTAGGAGCGTAAATTAAGCAATAAACTTCAATCTTTGATGCTCTATGCCTTTCCTGGAAGCACTGGAATACTCTGTTCATTCCTGAAAAAGTTATCTGGATCAACAACAGTCTTAATCTTCACCAGCCTATCGAAATTGTTATTGAAGTACTTGGCACCATAAACCACCCCTTGTTGATAACTATTTTCACCAAAGTCATTGACCCCAATATCAAGGTCTCTATAATTTAAGAAGGCACTTCTTGGATTCTTGGACACAAATGGTGTCATGTAACTGTAAAGCCTTCTAGCCTGATTTATAAAACCCTGCGCTGCTGAAGCTGATGGGTCTTCCCAGTTCACAGAATACTGCATTTTGAATAGATTCCCAGCACGGTGAGGGAATGGAGTAGCACCAGATGGGATCAGAGACATTTTCCCACCATATGGATTGAAAACAAATCCAACTTTTCCCAACTCAATCATCTTTTTCCAAATCCATTCCAACCCATCTTTGGAAATAGGTTTCTGCACATAATCAGATTTCCTCTTAAGAAAACCTCCAGAGTTGAGATTCCTATCAAGGAGGATCTCAGGTTTGGCACCATTTTTGAAAGCCTCATCATCATTCCACCAAATAACAGACTCAATCCAACTCACCTCAGTGCAATTCTCCTTCTTAAGGCCAAGAAGTGGAAACTCCTTCCCCAAAATCGACACGAGTTCATTAGCTCCTCCAAGAAACAAAGCCACAACCGAAGCTCTCACGGTTTTCTTCCCCTTCACAACATTGGAACTCACCGGCTGCAAAAGAAGCCTCATGAAAAGCCTATCATCAGTATTTGGAGCAACCTGTTGCCACTGGACAACAAGATCAGTGGCATTCTGTTCCAATCTTTTCTCAACTCTAAAAAATGTAACAGTTTCAGGAACAGGAACCAATTTAACAGTGTATGATAATATAACACCAAAACTCGCTCCTCCACCTCCTCTAATAGCCCAAAAGAGATCTTCACCCATAGATTTCCTATTAAGAATCCTACCATTGACATCAACAATTTCAGCATCAATTACATAATCAACAGATAAACCATATTTTCTCAACATGTTACCATAACCTCCACCACTCAAATGGCCACCGACACCAACAGTGGGACACACCCCTGCAGGAAAGCCATGAACTTTACTCTTTTCCCAGATCCTATAATAAAGTTCTCCAAGATTGGCACCAGCTTGAACCTCAGCAACCTCGTTTTCGATGTCGACGGAGATACTACGTAGGTTGAACATGTCAAGGATGATAAAGGGTTCATTCGAGACATAGGAGACACCCTCGTAATCATGGCCTCCGCTTCTGATTTTGATTTGAACCCTTATGCTTTTGGCGCAGATGACAGCACCTTGGACATGGGATTTTAGCAAAGGAGTTACAATGATTAACGGTTTTGGGGCCGAGGTTGTGTTGAACCGGGAATTGCGAATGTAATCTTGGAGAACGGTGGGAAAGGAGGGATTGGTTCGAGAAAAGACTATGTTGTTGGAGACTTGAGTTGAAGAATTTGTGAGTTTTGTGAAGCACTGAAGGAAAGCGCTATACACTGAGGACTCTCTTGTTGGTGCTGCCAACGAAACAGAGACGACACTTAGAAGACAAAAAGTTGCAGAAAGATAGAGTAAATAACTTGGTTTTGCCATTGGTGGTTATGTGTATGTGTGAGAAGGGTTGAAAACTTGGTTTTATAAAGAGGGAAGTGGTGTTTGAGACGTGTTGGTCCACCTTGAATGTGCGCCAAACATTTGACTCAGAACGTGAGAATTGTCATAAGCAGTTTTTTTACTTTTATTTTTTTTGAATGGAATCTTCTTGGACTTTGCCTTTAGAAGTTGCTTGATCATAGCCCTTGATTCACTGGTCAAAGGAAAACTTCTTTTTTTGTTTTTGGAAATAACTTTGTTTGTTTTGATTTATAGTTATTGACCAAGGAAATAATTTAAAGAGCAGTAATTGATTAGATATTTTGTTTAATAAGAATATTATTTCCCCTATTAAAATCATTTATGTGTGATTTGGTAACGCTTTGGTTGCAGAATGATGTTAAGGATCTGACTAGACAATCATTTTATTTTCTAACACTTTTCCGAAAAAAAAAAAAATTCTGCTCCATAACATATTCTATTTTTTATTCCGGGATTATGTTTAATAATATATTCTATTTTTATTTTAAAATTGAGAATTGTGTTTTATAACACATTAAATAGAATAAAAATATTTTTATTAAGCATAAAAAAATTTCGGATCTCACTTTCTTTTTCATATAGTGTGGCAGTGGTTGTGGCATAGTGGTGGTGATAGCAGTGATGGCAAAGTGGTAGTAATGGTGGTGGTCATGGTGATGATAGTGGTGGTGATACGACGATGATGATGATGGTGGCGATGGTCGTGTCGGGATGGTGGTGGTTGTGATGATGGTAGTAGAGGAGAGAGAAATAAATATTTCTAATTTTGTGCTCGAGAACTATAATAACTCTCACATGTAGTGTTGGATTTAATAAGGACCTATTGATTTTAATCATGAAATTGAGGAATAATTATAAGAGAAGTAAAAGAAAAAGAAATAAAGTCACCTTTGGTGAAAAAAGAGTTAAAATGACAGTTAAGTGGTAAAAAATGCGAGTAAATAAAGTTACCCAAAAGTAAAAAGTAAAATGGTAAATATTACCATAAAAATATTGTAAACCAATGTGTAAAGTTTGGTAGTGAATGGAGGTGCGTAGATAGATAAGATTTTACCCAATTAAAGTAACTTAGATACTTAAGTTTAGAAATACTTCATTTCCTTTCTGCCTCGCGTACGTCTATTCTTTTCCCTTCATGCGTCTATGCGCTGCAAGAAGCAAGGGTCTATGCGCTACAAGAAGCAAGGGAGAATTTCTTCTCCTTCTCTCCATTTGGTTTCAACCAATCCTTTTAGAAATAAGAGAATCTACTCACCAACCTCCAACTTCATCTCTTTCCCTTACCCCTTCCATGGTGGTGTTCTGCTGAAAGAAAGAAAGAGAGACCCATGGCTTCCATTTTTGGATTTAAGGCTTGAGGAAGGGTTGTGTCCTTGTTGGAAGCTTGGATTGTCTTTCTCTTAGTGATTTGAGGCTCTCAACGTAATTACCCCAACCCCCTCTTGTGTTTTTGGAGAAAATGCATAATTTAGGGTTTATAAATTGAGATTAAATGGTATGAGTAGTTTGAGGGTGATTTGTAGGTGAGTCATTTTGTTAAATATGATTGGGATTTTTTCTCGTAAAAAGAAAAATTATGAAATGGCCGTTTAGGACACTTTTATAAATTAGAATAAAAATCAAGTGTAGGCTTTTTGTATGTGTAGTCTTGGAAATTTAACGTGGTAGACTGGTATATAGGAATACTTATTGTCTTCACATCTTGGAACTAGGCTGTGACTTTGTGAAAGATCGTGACTCTGTGGACACGAGAATTATTGGAGGACATTGCTTGCCAGGTAAGCTTTTGGTCCTTGGGGTTAATCCCCATTTGTTCCACCAGACTCCGAGGGAGGATGGTAGTTTGATATGGTATGTTGAAAATAAATTGTTATATGTTGCATGTATATGTATGTATGTTTGTGTGCCACACAAAACAGTGTTTCCTTGTGTGAGACATAAGACGGTGTTTCCTTATGCATAGTATGAGACGGGGTTTCCTCATACGGTATGTTGCAAGACGGCGTTTCCTTGCATAATACATACTTGTTATATTTTCTGGCCAGTAGGATTATATTATTGCACACTGCATTGTCATACATATTCTGATGCATGCATGGATTTTTATACTGTGTTTATACCAGAAGTGAGCTTAGGGGTGGAGGAGCCCTCCAAGGGTCCCTAGCTTACTGAGGTAATTATATTATCTCACCCCGTGTTATGGGGATCACCATTTTAGGTACAGAAGGTGATGGTACCAAGGCATCGCGTGGCAAGAGGCCATATGAGAGATATTACTTAACATGATTGTCAGGGTCTTGTGATACTTAGATTTGTACCTGACATACCATATTTTGAGTTGTATATGCCATGTATTTTTTTTGAGAGCATAGGAGATGTCTATGTCATGTCGATAGTTTGTACATGTTGTTAGTTATGCATGCTCAGGTCTATGTTACTTATTTAATTGCATCTCTTTTGTTTATTTGATGTAATTATATAAGTAACATCATGAACATTATTTTGAGACAGTGTGATATTGAGATAGCCTATGCCATGGATGGCTGGGTAATATGGTATATGTCTGGATTATATCAATCAGGTGGAAATTATCATAGAGGGAATTATCCCCAGTAGTCCAAAATACAGAGGAAATGTTGTCTGTTTTATTTTGGCCATGGAAGTAAAAAAAAAAAAAAAAAGGGTTTGCAATACATAAGGAAAAAGATAAAATTTATTTAGTTAGCTTCCACATTAATTAAGTTGAGCATGTTGAGCATGTTGCGCTTACTATCATATGAATGTTAATTAACCGGCTGCAGACGAGGCGTTAAAAGAACAAAAAAAAACAATTTGCTTCTTTTTTCTGTTCCCTAGCACAGAAATATAACGATTCATTATCGGAAGGGATAAGATATTGTAACAACCAATTATCAATTAATTTCACTGTTAGATCGATTATGTGTATCCAATGGTTATATTTATTTCCATCTTTGTATGGTTATGATTCACCATATTTAATGTGAAAGCATTAAATACGGTAAATCATAATCATACGAAGGTGGAAATAGATATAAAATATCAAATATGAGGAATTATAAACATATAAAGATGGAAATGAATATAACCGTGGATCAACATAATCGATCTAATGGTAAAATTGATTGATAGTATATTGATAGTAATACTAATTAGTTGTTACAATATCCTATCCCTTCTTGAAAATAGAAAATAAATCGATTTTGTCAAATATTATTTCTATCCATGTCCGTTCGTGAGAAAAAAAAATTGATTCTTGGAAAAATTGTCATTAGCAAGAAAAGTATAAGGAGTTGTGTTTTTTATAAGTATAAAGAGTTTCTACCAATAAAAATGAAGAAAATAATGTTAAGTGCAATATCAATTCTTTTTAAAATCATGGAACCCTTATCAAAAATAAAAATAAAAATAACAATGATGGAACCAAGAAAACTGTAAAATTTAAAATTTAAAAAACAAATGACCTATATATAAAAGTCTTAGAACGAGAACATGATCGATTAGATATTTCACTTCTTCATTTCCCCTTAATTAACGGGTAATCTTACATGAGATAAGTTTCAATGTTCCTTCAAATACAAAACCCTGAATATTATTTCGTACCGAGTCCGAGAGGGAACACCAATCCATCTGAAGTTTAGGAACCGTTGACTTTTGTCGTCTGCTAATCTTATGTTCTCTGAATTAACTTCTTTCAATTGCCTCTCAAATCATCTTTTTAATTGTAATAATCATTACTTTTATTTATACTTTTCTATGTAATTATTATTTTATAATTTCTTTTCATATGAGACAATAATCAAGTCTTATATATTTATAACCTTGTAAAACATATACACATGCTGAACGAAATATCAGTAGAATATTTTAGTGAATAACACTATCATTTTAAAGATATAAGTTTATATCCTTTTAGATTCTAACCATTGATTTCCGTCCATCAACGGTGATAATCTATTGGGTTAAATTTAATGGGCCAAATTTATTAATAATTAATTAATAATTTTGATCCAATAAATTATAATCGTTGATGGACGGAAATCAACGGTTAGGATCTAAAAGGATATAAGCTTATATCCTTTAAAAGGATAGATGTTTTTCCCAATATTTTATTCATTTTTTTTTTGTTTCTATCTTTTAATATTTTAGAAAATACTACGACTGTGGTCTATGAGACTCGTGCAACTTTATTAGTTAGGGAATAGAATATTAAAAAAAAATAAATTAAAAATATTGAAATGTTTATTGAAGTTAATAAGAATTTCTTTTATTCTCATAAAAATTTCTTTTTTTCTCTTCTTGACTTTAGAAAAAAAGGTTTGTGTAAAAAAAAATTATTTTTCTCTTTTCTTTATCTGTTACAATTATAGAATTAATGATAATTATGATTACATGATTGTAGCATTAATATTCACAATTGTAACATTGATGGTAATTTTTTGTATTTGAATTTGAATTGTGTAACACAAATATAACATAAAAGTTATAATAATTGCAGTATTGACGATGGTTATGATTGTAGTATTAACGATTATTACAATTATGTAATATAAATATAATATAAAATAATTGATTGGGCTACAACATTGATAATTGTTACGCTGGTAAAATTATCAATATGAATTTGGAAATTTGCCGGCCATTGAAAAAATTGACATAATATTCTATGCAAATTTCTTTTCTTGTTCTGTATAAGCTGGAAGTATCGTCATTCAACATCTTCCAGTCACCTTGTCCTCGGGGTACGGTTAGAGATAACCTCGGGGTTATTCTATGCAAATTTATACATGATATATTACATAATAAAAATTTATTTTATTGCTCTCTTGGCAATTTCAACGCTTTCACTGTATCCGGTTTCCGCTCTGCCTTGGTTTGTCTAATGATTGGGAATTAATTTATAATAATATTTATCTCCTATTCTTGTTTTGATTTGTACGGACTCTTGTTTATTAGTTATTGCTTAGTTTTTTATTAATTGAGTTAGTCAAAGAATGGAAGATGGTGTTAACTAATTACCAGTTGCAACTGCAAAAATGATGATAAATATTCCTCTCAATCTCCTTGACAAAGACTGGAATGAGAAATTTTCTTGTCAAGCATAATTAACAATACAATGGATACGTTTTTCTGAAATATTAAGATTCTCCTAATTATTTGATCTGAGAATGTACTTAATTATTATATAAGTGTAAGAAAAAAAAGTTCGTAAAGAATATGCCTAATATATAATATATATGATATTAATTAAAAAAATATATATCCACAAAAGTTAAGAATGATAGTTATAAATGGCTTATTATTCAACTCCTTTGGTAGATACAACTCAGCCGTCATTGTTCCGCTGTATTAGATGTTTTGAAGCAAATTAAAATCCTTTATTTCCATTTTTTTTATTTTTTAATCAAATGATGATAACTCATTAAGAAAAATTCATCCTTTTAATTGATAATAACTTCTCACCAAATTGTTAGTTTTTAATAAGTGGTCAATATTGAATTAGAAGAAGCACTACTAAAAAATGTGAGTTCTTTTTTAAAAATGTAAAAAATACAATTAATCGGATGCGACATTATCTTTTAAAGTCAGCATTCACCGTTTACCAACAACAACAACAAAAAAGTCAGCATTCACCCACAACTACACAAGGACCAATAGTCTTTTTTTTTTTTTTTCCTTAAAAATAAAAAGCCAGCATGCTCCATGTGCCTCGCATGAGAAAGGAATCTCATGAACTGGGAAATATTTGTGTACTTGTAGAAGGCTGTGCTTACAAACGCGTAAGCCACTGTACTTTCAAATACAAGGGTTTTATAATTCTCATTTAACATGAGAATTACAATTTTTCTACACTCCTTTCGATTTTCGTGTTGATATAGATCTTACATATAATTTTTTCTAACACATGAGTCTCACATGCTTTTTATCTCTACAACATAAGATTTCAATTCTCCTTCAACATGAGAATTATAAAATCTCAAATACAAAGCTATTTCTATATTTTCATTTTGAATAAACGATTGACGTGGTGAGGAAATGATTAACTTATCCCTAGAGAGCAAAAGGATAATTTCTTGTTAGTGGTCCTTCCTCAGTAACTATTTTAAGGGAGTACATTTTTGTATCTGAATAAAAATTTCATTAAAATTTATTAACAGTATCTTAAGAGAAATGTAGAGACAAACACTATACTTTGTATTTGTGGAGTCTGTGCCATATGTACTGTTGTTTGCAGCGCTGAAAAGAAATAAAATAATTAAGAAGAAAATCCAGCTGATATAAAAATAATATTGATTAAAAATATTTTTAAGATAGACTCAGAGTTTGTTTTTGGAGGTTCAGGAGTATGTGTGGAACTTGATGTTGGTACAATTGTAGAAGGGTTGCTAGCAGGCTATTACACACAATTACATGATCACGGGACACTGGCCATTGTGTTACTTTTTTTGGAAAAAAAAAAAATTGCCCGACTATCATGGGGATTAGAAATTTTGTAATGCCATGGCTTCATTCTTGCCGATGATTATAGTGAGCATAATTCATCAAGTGACACATTATTTGAGGACACCAAAGTCGACTTTTTGTCACTAACAACGACTTTGGTGGCATATCATTTCATGATTGTTGTTGTAAATAATAGTTTAGAATAGTAATATAGAAGTCCCACATCGAGTATATTTGTTTGTATTTTCTTTCTTTTAAGTTATATAATAGACTCCGCTGTGTAGTTGATGTACACAGTATTATTTTCAAATGTTCCTCTCTTCTCTTTCGATATTCAACATGGTATCAAGAGCCTAAGGAGCGTTTGAATTTTTTTTTCTCGGTGAACCCATTGTTCATCGTAGTTTACAAATTTTTTTTTTCCCCGGAACTGTCTCGTTGTCAGTTTCCGGGCGATTGTGGAGGCGCGTGCAGACTCCGTTCCGGCCACGGCTGGTTGCGATTTTTTCGTCTTGCTGAAACGATTCTGGATCCGGTCTTATTTTTCTGATCCCTCTTCTTCTGGTTAGTTGTGTGATCAGTCTTTTTAGATTTTTTTTTTCTTTCTCCTCTACTCTTGATTATGGACTCTCCCGTCTCCAATGTTTCTGGGTCTCCGGCTGGTAATAAGTCTGAGAAGCAACCATCAGGTCCTACTACATCTATTGCTCCCACTGGTTATTCTTTTGCTGGAATCTCTCAGTTGCACTCTGTAGGCCCTTGGACTCTTGATTCTGGGGCTTCTGATCACATTTCTGGTAATAAGTCCTTATTCACTTCCCTTTGTACTACTGGTTCTTTTCCCACTATTACTATGGCCAATGGGTCTCTGGTCCAATCACGGGGTATTGGCACGGTTCTTCTTTTACCTAATTTATCTCTGGATCATGTTCTCTATGTTCCAGATTCTCCTTTTAACTTACTTTCTATTAGTCGTTTGACAAAATCCATTGACTGTATTGTTTCTTTTACTAAAACCTCTGTCATCTTTCAGGATCGGAGTTCGGGGAAGGAGATTATCAGAGGATGTAAGTCTCAAGGCCTCTATCAACTATTTCCATCTTAATCCACTGTGGACTCTCCTCTTACTATACATGCTCGTCTGGGCCATCCTAGTCTTACAAAGCTTCAGAAGATGGTTCCACATTTATCGTCTCTTTCTAAATTAAATTGTGAGTCTTGTCAGTATGGGAAACATACTCGTAGTACGTTCCCAAGTCGTCTTAGCCGTCAAGCTGTTTCTCCTTTTTCTGTGGTCCACTCTGATATTTGGGGACCAAGTCGTCATTCTTCTACTTTAGGGTTTAAGTATTTTGTTACTTTTATTGATGATTATTCCAGGTGTACTTGGTTATTTTTAATGAAAAATCGGTCTGAGTTGTTTTCTATTTTTCAGTTATTTTACAATGAAATCAAAACTCAATTTGGTATTCCTATTCGTACTTTTCGTAGTGATAATGCATGTGAGTACTCATCTCATCAATTTCAACAATTCTTTTCATCTCATGGCATTCTCCATCAAACATCTTGCCCTTATACACCTCAACAAAATGGTGTAGCCGAGCGCAAGAATCGCCATCTGGTTGAAACCACTCGTGCCTTGTTAATTGATGGTAATGTTCCATACACATTCTGGGGTGATGCTATACTTACTGCATGTTATCTCATTAATCGCATGCCATCATCTGTTCTCAATCATAAGGTACCTCACTCTATTTTATTTCCCCATCAAACTTTATATCCTTTAACTCCACATGTGTTTGGTTCTACGTGTTTTGTTCATCATCTTGGTCTAGGTTTGGATAAATTAGCTCCCAAGTCTCATAAATGTGTTTTTCTGGGTTATCCTCGGTCTCAGAAGGGTTACCGTTGCTACTCTCCCACTTTACGTCGATACTTTATCTCGGCGGATGTCTCCTTTTTTGAATCAGTTCCCTTTTTTGGATCCTCTACTACTCCTGTGGATACTGATTCTGTACAGCCATCCTTCCCAAGTGACCTTCTTTACCTTCCGTCTTTACCCATCAATGTTTCTGACTCTCCTTCTATCACCTCTTCTGCTGATGAGATCGAGCCTAATTCGTCAGATGTATCCGTGGACTCACATTCAACTGCATCTCCTCCCACGGCTTCGGTCCCACCTTCGGATAGTGACCTTCCCATTGCTCTTCGTAAGGGTACTCGTGATACTCGCCCTCCGGCCAGGTATGCAGTCAATCTCAGTTATCATCGTCTTTCTCCATCATATTTTGCTTGCCTTTCCTCTTTGTCCTCTGTATCTGTCCCTAAGACTACAGGTGATGCACTTTCACATTCGGGATGGAGACAAGCTATGATTGATGAAATGAGTGCTCTTCATCATAATGGCACATGGGATCTGGTACCTCTTCCTTCTGGAAAATCTGCGGTTGGTTGCCGATGGATTTATGCTGTTAAGGTTGGACCTGATGGTCAAGTGGATCGTCTTAAAGCTCGCTTGGTGGCGAAGGGTTTCACTCAGGTCTTTGGCTTGGATTTTATTGATACTTTTTCTCCTGTGGCGAAAATGTCTACTGTTCGCCTTTTTATTGCCATGGCTGCTATTCGCCATTGGCCTCTCTACCAACTGGATATCAAGAATGCTTTTCTTCATGGTGATCTTGAGGAAGAAATTTATATGGAGCAACCTCCTGGATTTGTTGCTCAGGGGGAGTCAGGACTTGTTTGTCGTCTTCGTAAGTCTCTCTATGGCCTCAAACAATCTCCAAGAGCTTGGTTTGGTAAATTTAGCAGTGTTGTTCAACAATTTGGCATGACTCGGAGTGCAGCTGATCATTCTCTCTTTTTTCGTCATTCTGCTTCTGGTTCTATTTATCTGGTGGTATATGTGGATGATATTGTCATCACAGGCAGTGATCAACATGGGATCACTCGATTGAAACAACACTTATGTCATCATTTTCAGACTAAGGATCTTGGGAAACTTCGATACTTCTTAGGAATCGAGGTGGCCCAATCTAAATCTGGTGTTGTGATATCTCAGAGGAAATATGCTCTGGATATTCTTGAGGAAACTGCTCTGTTAAATTCAAAATCTGTTGAAACTCCTATGGATCCAAGTATCAAGCTTCTACCAAATCAGGGGGAGTCCTTTTCAGATCCTGAGCAGTATAGAAGATTGGTTGGAAAATTGAACTACCTCACAGTCACTCGGCCTGATATTTCCTTTGCAGTTAGTGTTGTCAGTCAATTTCTCAATTCTCCATGTCAAGAACATTGGAATGCAGTCATTCGTATTCTTAAGTATATCAAGGCATCTCCAGGAAAAGGCCTTGAATATGAAGATAAAGGTCATGATCAATTGGTTGGGTACTGTGATGCTGATTGGGCTGGTTGTCCAACTGATAGGAGATCTACTTCTGGGTATTGTGTCTTTGTTGGAGGCAACTTGATTTCCTGGAAAAGTAAGAAACAAAGCGTAGTTTCCAGATCAAGTGCTGAAGCAGAATACCGCTCCATGGCGACTACTACTTGCGAACTCATCTGGCTTAAACAACTTCTCAGAGAGCTTAAGTTTGGAGATACTGGACAGACAACTCTCATTTGTGATAATCAAGCAGCTCTACACATTTCATCAAATCCAGTGTTTCATGAAAGAACCAAACATATAGAAATAGATTGTCACTTTGTTCGAGAAAAGATTCTTGCTGGTGAAATTAAAACTAGCTTTGTACCCTCTAATGAGCAATTAGCAGATGTGTTTACAAAATCTTTGAGGGGCCCTCGAATAGAGTTTATTTGTAACAAGCTTGGTGCATATGACCTATATGCTTCAGCTTGAGGGGGAGTGTTGTAAATGATAGTTTAGAATAGTAATATAGAAGTCCCACATCGAGTATATCTGTTTGTATTTTCTTTCTTTTAAGTTATATAATAGACTCCGCTGTGTAGTTGATGTACACAGTATTATTTTCAAATGTTCCTCTCTTCTCTTTCGATATTCAACAACTGTGTCGTAAAATTTTGAAAATTTTATCGTAAATTTTTCAAAGGCCTTAATTTTTGGTTTGGGTGTCTAAATCATATATTTTTTTTATTTCACATAATTTTTCAAAATCTACATGCTAATAAATCCTCGGTCAGTTTTTTTTTCAAAAAATGCTTCTTTGTTGCTTATTTGACATATTTTATCTCTATGAATGACGTTATTTAATTATTATTTTTATTTTTACTTTCCAACACTACACGATATTTCTTCCGGTGCGTATATCTCATAAAGTTACGTGAAATTTAAAAAAAAATTAATTCAAACACCCGAGCCAAAAGTTATAACTTTCCAAAAATGAGTTGGCTTGTTTTGTCACGTGGCAATCTATAATTGTTGTCACTGATAACGAGTTTGATTTCTTCTGCCATATGACAATTGAAACTTGTTAGAAGTTCTAGTGAATTTAGAGCCATCACATTTTGGCAAAAAAAATGCAGGGTATTAAAAATCTCATAATTACTAGCAAAAAGAGAAGAAAAAGAAAGAAAATTTAACTGCCAACAATAAAAATGAGCAAGCAATGTAGCTAAACAGATGAGGCACTAGCAGAAATCAATGTTTTACTCTGCAAATAGAGAGGTAAAATGGCTTATTATGGTTAAAGAAGTTATAAGCTGCCTCTTGAAAAAAAAAAAAAAAACATGCCAAAGCATAATAAAAGGAATTACTAAAAAAAATGTCTAAAATCGAGTGTATTTGATTGAAACAGACAGCATAGTAGATATTATAAGGCAAGATATAATATTTCTTATAAAGTAGAGAAAAAATATTGGGGAGAGAGAATAGAAGCAAAGGGTTTTTATCATTTTTGTGTTGTTAATTGATGGAGCAAAGCATTAGATCTCTCTTTTTTTTTTTGGTAAAAGAAGCATTAGATCTCTCTATTTAAAAGAATAAAATTTTGTTTATCAAAAAATAAAATAAATAAAATAAATTTTTTGTACCAAAAAAAAAAAAAAATTTCACCGAGTAAGGTACTATATCTGCTTGGGAAAAAGATGACGCAAAAGGTAGTTGAATTGTATTTTCGTAAAAAAGGGTAAAATAGACATATTTATTAAGTTTCTAACACAATTAAGGAGAAAATTGGATGGAAAAAAGTATAGGAGTGTAAATGGTAAAAAATATAAAATAAAGATGTAAATAATTCAAAGACAAAACACAAAGGTTATATGAATTTTTCCCTAAATAATAATAATGGACGAATAACTCCACCCAAAAATAAATAGCTTTGTGCGGATTTTTATTTTATTTTTTGGTAAAACTTTGTGCAGACTTTATGTCCACATCATGTTCAACAAGCGTACTTTAAAAAACAAAATCAAAAAAATGTATGGGCCAGAATTTGTTTTTTGTTGAAGTCCAATAAGTCAAGCCTGAAGTAACCATAATCATTCCAATGTCCTTTTAAACCCATCAGAACACATTCATAAGTTAGGAAGATGGAAAATGTCCCACGCTAGTTCAGTCTTGTTTATTAGAGAAGTAAACGTGTTCTACGGGCTCTTTGTACACATATAAACACAAAAATAGTTTAAATGTATTTATATATTATTCAAAGGGACAAATATTTCTGCGGTTAATGCAGATAAATTATCTACATTTATTCCCAAAACGACGTCGTTTTGGTATTCAAATCTTAAAAAATTATAAAAATAAAGACTATTATAATCCTGAAATAAATTAAAATTGCAAAAACACTATGATTTCCGTCCAAAAATGACGTCGTATTACCCTTATTCAAATGCAAATTATTATATAACTCCCCAAAAAGTTTGCAAATTTTTAAATGGGTTTATCATCTATAATTTAATATGACCAGAAAAAATTTCCTACACTCACAACATTTTGTGGGGCCCACAGCAAAAAAAAAAAAAAAAACTCTGGCACGCAAAATGAATCTCTATAACATAACACAAACACTTTTCCTACGACATAACTCTTATAAAACCCTTTTTAAATTGGTGGTTGACCTTTTGTCTAAATGGTTTAAAGTTTAAACCTCATTTTATCCTTGTTTGTTTTACATGATAGAAAACTAAGACAAAGGTGGAATGCTCTGCTCATTCCTGAAGAAATTGGTAGGATCAACTTCAGCCTTTACTCGTGCCAGTCTTTTAAAATTACACTTGAAATATTTGAAGCCGCAAGATTTTGCTTCTTCATAGCTTGTGTTGCCACGGTTTACTCCTAAGTCAAGGTCCCTATAATTCAAATATGCAGCTCTTGGACACTTTGAAACATAAGGTGCCATGTATGCATATAACTTTCTCATCCATTCTATATGCTTTGGAGTTTCTTCATTTGAATCCCAATATACCAAGTATTGGATGGCATATATACTTCCACTTCTATGTGGAAATGGAGTTTCTGATTCTGAAATCTCACTCATTCTCCCTCCATATGGTGTCATAATCAATATTGGTGAGTTCTCTTCAAGTAACATGTTCTATAACCCTTCCAAACCTGCCTTAGGAATTGGTTTCGTTACATAGTCTGATTTTGCTTTGAAACTTCTAGAAGTTTGGTTTCTCTGAAGTAGGACATCCCAGGATTCATTGATTGAATAACCTGCAAAATGAAGAACAGATTGAATCCAACTCATCTCAGTGCAATTGTCATACTTGTATTTGCAATTGCATAATAGAGTTCTCCAAGAGTAGCACCTGCTTGAACCCATGCACTTTCATCTTTGATGTCAATGCTTATGGACCTAAGGTTTATGAGATCAATGATCAGGAATGGAACATCAGAGACATAGGAAAGACCCTCATAGTCATGTCCACCACTTCTAACTCTTACTTCAAGGCCTTGTTTCATTGAACAAATAATTGCTGCTTGGATGTGGGATAGCTCTTGTGGAGTAACAATAAGTTTAGGTTTTGGAACTGAACTGTTCAAGAATCTAAGGTTCCTTATGGAAGATTGCAAAAGAGATTCATAAGAAGAACTATTCTGGGTGAGTATTACTTTTGCAGTTGAGTTTGACATTTCTAAACCTGATGAAAAACATTGAAGAAAACCACTTTCAAGGTCAACAGAAATAGAAGTTTTAGGGAAAATTGAGATGAAAATTGTAACATCCCGGGCGCTGACGAGGGCGGGGAGTGATCGCCGGTGCGCAAGGGCACGGACAAGGAGCGGCTCCTGGCAGGCTTCCAGCGACGGGGGTACATGAATGAATCGAATAACACCGGAAAGAGAGGGATTCCAGAGACTGTGCTGGTATGGGACAGTACAGTTGGGAATGACTTATAAGAATTAATTGGTACTACCTATACTAACAAGATGCATCTATTTTTCGGTAGCCCAGATCGGAAGAACTCCACAGTTAAGCGTGCTTGACTTGGAGCAATTCTGGGATGGGTGACCTCCTGGGAAGTTTTCCCGGGAAGTGTGCGAGTGAGGACAAAGCACGCTGAAAAGTCTCACGTTAGTGTGTGGGGACAGTCGTTAATCCTTGCAAGTTGCCAGGCGTTACAGTGATTGATAGGAGTGCAAGTTTAATATATGTGAAAGCCATTTTTAATTCTTATATACCTACACTTTCAGATCAGAGCTTAACTATTTATAGCCAACACATGCGGCTATTTAGTGTGTGAGACAATATGAATCATGAGATTGGGAGATATTAATTATACAGAAAGGAAAAAGCATTGAGAAATACAATGTTTAAAGGGTAGAATATGCTTTGATGGAGATTGCATGTGACATGTTGTAGTTTTGGATGTATCAATACTTCGGCAATCTCAGATTCTCAGCTACAAAGTCAGTTGTCGCAAATTTGTCACTTCTTACTGGACTGCAGAATTTTGAGATTCAATCACACAAAATGGACAAAGATCCCGTTATATGTATAAAAAGGAATCATTATTACATAATGAATACCTGCAGGCATCAGCTTAGCAACCTAGTTCCTAGTCTTAAAACAAAAAAGTTTGTAAGAATCTAAATTGAAAATCTCTTGTTCTACCAACGTGTTAGTTCGAATGTAGAAGTGGCTGGTCCTTAAGTACGTGTTCGATTACATATATATATTTATAATAGAGGTAGAATCCATTGACACCTCATATGAGAGCCGTTAGATCAAAAAAGATGTGTCACATGTTTGCAAATCAGAGTCGTTGATATAATGGCTCTCAGATGAGGTGTCAAATTTAAAATTTGACACCGGTGTCAAAGGATCCTACCTATATATATATATGTGTGTATAAAGCGGGATCCTTTGACACCGGTGTCAAATTTGAAGTTTGACACCTCATCTGAGAGCCGTTAGTTAAAAAAAATTAACGACTCTGATTTGTAAGCATGTGACACCATTGATCTTTTTTTATCTAACGGCTCTCCGATGAGGTGTCAAACTTCAAATTTGACACCGTGTCAAAGGACTATATATATATATATATATATATATATATATATATATATATATATATATATATATATATATTGGAAAATGGGAAAACATTTCTCAAACTGTTTGAGATAAGCTTATCTCCGGCTACCCAAAACCACGTCGTATTATTTATTTATTTCCTTATATTAATTGATTAAATTTTGAATGGTTATGATTCCTTTTTTTTTCTCTTCCTTTATCATCATTTATCCATCTTTGTACGGTTATAATTGAGTAGCCGGAGATAAAATTATCTCAAGCAGTTTGAGAAATGATAAGCCATATATATATATAGGTAAGATTCTTTGACACCGGTGTCAAATTTAAAGTTTGACACTTCATCTAATCGTTAATCAAAGTCATTAAACATAAGTGAAATCAAGAATTAAGATTGAAAGTATATTAAACGAATATAAAATAATCCTACCCTTATTATATACAAGATCATTTCATATACATATACATCTTATTAATTATTTTTAATATATTTTCCTTTATTAATAATTAATAATTAACTGTTCAACAAAAAATTAATAATTTTTTTTTATAAACAAAAAAAAATTGATAATTAACTATAACCAATGTTTACCAGACGAGACGTCGGGTTTTGTTTACCATTCAAAAGTCACTACTAGAAAAGTGGAAATTTTCGACGGAAATTTTCGACGGAAAATATTCCGTCCAAATTAAAGACGGAAATTTCAACGGAAAATGTATTCCGTCGATAATTTTTGACGGAAATTAAGTTCCGTAAAAAATATTCGACGGAAATATGATTCCGTCGAAGATTTTCTACGGAAAAAGAATTCCGTCGAAAATAATTTGAAAAGAATAAATCAAAATGAAATTAATTTTATGATATTTCGACGGAATTCTGTTTCCGTCGAAGATTTTCCACGGAAAAAGAATTCCGTCAAAGATTTTCAACAGAAAAATTAATCCGTCGAAAACAATTCCAAAAAAATAAATCAAAAAGAAATTAATTTTTATGAAATCTTCGACGGAAAATGATTCCGTCGAAGATTTTCAACAGAAAAATTATTCCATCGAAAACAATTCCAAAAAAATAAATCAAAAAGAAATTAATTTTTATGAAATCTTCGACGGAAAAATGATTCCGTCGAAGATTTTCCACGGAAAAGAAATTCCGTCGAAAACAATTCCAAAAAAATAAATCAAAAAGAAATTAATTTTTATGAAATCTTCGACGGAAAATGATTCCGTCGAAAATTTTCCACGGAAAAGGAATTCCGTCGAAAATAATTCAAAAAAAATAAATCAAAAATAAATTAATTTTTATGAAATCTTCGACGGAAAATGATTCCGTCGAAGATTTTCCACGGAAAAGGAATTCCGTCGAAAACAATTCCAAAAATAAAAATAAAAAATAAATTAATTTTTATGAAATCTTCGACGGAAAATGATTTCGTCGAAGATTTTCCACGGAAAGGGAATTCCGTCGAAAATAATTCCAAAAAAAAAATCAAAAAGAAATTAATTTTTATGAAATCTTCGACGGAAAAATGATTTCGTCGAAGATTTTCCACGGAAAAGGATTTCTGTCGAAAACAATTCCAAAAAAATAAATCAAAAAAAAATTAATTTTTTATGAAATCTTCGACGGAAAATGATTCCGTCGAAGATTTTCCACGGAAAAGGAATTCCGTCGAAAACAATTCCAAAAAAATAAATCAAAAAGAAATTAATTTTTATGAAATCTTCGACGGAAAATGATTCCGTCGAAGATTTTCAACAGAAAAATTTCCGTCGAAAACAATTCCAAAAAAATAAATCAAAAAAAATTAATTTTTATGAAATCTTCGACGGAAAAATGATTCCGTCGAAGATTTTCCACGGAAAAGAAATTCCGTCGAAAACAATTCCAAAAAAATAAATCAAAAAGAAATTAATTTTTATGAAATCTTCGACGGAAAATGATTCCGTCGAAGATTTTCCACGGAAAAGGAATTCCGTCGAAAATAATTCAAAAAAAATAAATCAAAAATAAATTAATTTTTATGAAATCTTCGACGGAAAATGATTCCGTCGAAGATTTTCCACGGAAAAGGAATTCCGTCGAAAACAATTCCAAAAAAATAAATCAAAAATAAATTAATTTTTATGAAATCTTCGACGGAAAAATGATTCCGTCGAAGATTTTCCACGGAAAAGGAATTCCGTCGAAAATAATTCCAAAAAAAAATCAAAAAGAAATTAATTTTTATGAAATCTTCGACGGAAAAATGATTCCGTCGAAGATTTTCCACGGCAAAAGGAATTCCGTCGAAAACAATTCCAAAAAAATAAATCAAAAATAAATTAATTTTTATGAAATCTTCGACGGAAAAATGATTCCGTCGAAGATTTTCCACGGAAAAGGAATTCCGTCGAAAATAATTCCAAAAAAATAAATCAAAAATAAATTAATTTTTATGAAATCTTCGACGGAAAAATGATTCCGTCGAAGATTTTCCACGGAAAAGGAATTCCGTCGAAAATAATTCCAAAAAAATAAATCAAAAAGAAATTAATTTTTATGAAATCTTCGACGGAAAAATGATTCCGTCGAAGATTTTCCACGGAAAAGGAATTCCGTCGAAAACAATTCCAAAAAAATAAATCAAAAAAAAATTAATTTTTATGAAATCTTCGACGGAAAAATGATTCTGTCGAAGATTTTCCATGGAAAAGGAATTCCGTCGAAAACAATTCTAAAAAAATAAATCAAAAAGAAATTAATTTTTATGAAATCTTCGACGGAAAAATGATTCCGTCGAAGATTTTCCACGGAAAAGGATTTCCGTCGAAAACAATTCCAAAAAAGTAAATCAAAAAAAATTAATTCTTTATAAAATCTTCGACGGAAAAATGGTTCCGTCGAAGATTTTCCACGGAAAAGGAATTCCGTCGAAAATAATTCCAAAAAAAAAAATCAAAAAGAAATTAATTTTTATGAAATCTTCGACGGAAAAATGATTCCGTCGAAGATTTTCCACGGAAAAGGAATTTCGTCGAAAACAATTCAAAAAAAATAAATCAAAAATAAATTAATTTTTATGAAATCTTCGACGGAAAAATAATTCCGTCGAAGATTTTCCACGGAAAAGGAATTCCGTCGAAAACAATTCTAAAAAAA
>JAVKPL010007935.1:0-30893 GCA_032173675.1 Gastrolobium villosum | reverse complement strand
CTCACCCTTTGTGGTTACACCTTGTTTACTAAAAAATATTTGGCAAAGCATTTGATTCTAAATGATTATCCATTAATTAACTTCACACAATATATATCCAATATTAAGATTAAATGAATCAACAAAAAAATAATAATAATCTGTTGCAGATAGGGAAAGATTAGCATGTCGGATTTATTTTTTATTTATTAAGGATTAACAAATCAGAACTGTTTCTTATTTTATTTTTCAAAATAGATTGAATAGGGATTACCCCCTAATCTAAAACCTCCTTAGAGCGTGCGTGTGCCTGTGTTGCCTTCTCTTTTTCTAACATATCTCATTCTTTCACAGTTTTGACACTGTCAACTGCAAGAGAATGACAAAAGATTTAGGTGAAGATTTGGAGTCAGAGATATTGGTGAGGCTGCCAGCAAAGTCATTGATGTGATTCAAGTGCGTTCAACGATCATGGAATGCACTTTTTAGAAACCACAGATTCATTATGAGTCACGTTAACATGCAAATGTCAAAAAAAAAACGTCTCATGGTTTTTGGACTTGATAGCAACAAGCGATTTCAAAAGAGCATATCACTAACATGCGATGACCCATCACAACCACCTCAATATGATCTCATGAATTGCTCTTCCCTCGACAATAGCTTCATATTTAATAGGTCATATGGTTCTTGCAAAGGTGTCTTTTGTGTTGGCATGCACAACGAAAACATTTATGATTTATCCGGCGTTTATTATCAATTAATTTTGTGGAATCCTATCACAAGAGAGTCCAAGCTTATTCCCTTCCCTTCTAAAAATCCTTCCTATAAACTTCATGGCTTCGGTGTTGATCCCAATACCAATGACTTTAAAATTATCAAACCCACCATCAATTTTAAAGGTTCATGTCATCGTTTTATCTCATATGCGGAGGTTTATAATCTTAGTACCAATTCATGGACAGCTATTCATGTTGTTACCCTCCCTTATGTCGAATTTGTTCGAACACAAGACTCGTATAGTTGTGTTCTAGTTAATGGTGTTAATTATCATTGTTTGATTGCCGATGAAGGTGGCTTTGGTTACATCCTTTGCTTTGACTTCCACAACAATCAATTTAGCAAACTCACGGCTCCCGTAGATCTTTCAAATGATGAACTGGTAACTGATAAGATTGCTGAGGTTAATGGTTCCCTTGGTTATATTATACAATATCATGAGGAAGAACGGTTGGAGATTTGGGTTATGAAAGAACACAAATGGACAAAAAAACACAGCATTTTTTGGCCAACAGAGATTCTTATCTTTGGCGTTTGGAAGGATGATAAGAATCTTAGTATCAGGAGTTGATTATCATCCTTCCAAATGCCAAAGATAAGAATCTCTGTTGGCCGAAAAATGCTGTGTTTTTTTGTCCATTTGTGTTCATTCATAACCCAAATCTCCAACCGTTCTTCCTCATGATATTGTATAATATAACCAAGGGAGCCATTAACTTCAGCAATCTTATCAGTGACCAGTTCATCATTTGAAAGATCTACGGGAGCTGTGAGTTTGCTAAATTGATTGTTGCGGAAGTCAAAGCAAAGGATGTAACCAAAGCCACCTTCATCGGCAATCAACCAATGATAATTAACACCATTAAATAGAACACAACTATAAGAGTCTTGTGTTCGAACAAATTCGACATGAGGGAGGGTAACAACATGGATAGTTATCAATGAATTGGTACTAAGATTATAAACCTCCGCATATGAGATAAAACGACGACATGAACCTTTAAAATTGATGGTGGGTTTGATAATTTTAAAGTCATTGGTATTGGGATCAACACCGAAGCCATGAAGTTTATAGGAAGGATTTTCAGAAGGGAAGTGAATAAGCTTGAACTCTCTTGTGATAGGATTCCACAAAATTAATTGATAATAAACGCCGGATAAATCATAACTGTTTTCATTGTGCATGCCAACACAAAAGGCACCTTTGCAAGAACCGTATGACCTATTAAATATGAAGTTGTTGTCGAGGGAAGAGCAATTCATGAGATCATATTGAGGTGGTTATGATGGGTCATCGCATGTTAGTGATATGCTCTTTTGAAATCGCTTGTTGCTATAAAGTCCAAAAACCATGAGACGCTCTTTTGACATTTGCATGTTCACGTGACTCATAATGAATCTGTGGTTTCTAAAGAGTGCATTCCATGATCGTTGAACGCACTTGAATCGCATCAATGACTTTGCTGGCAGCCTCACCAATATCTCTGGCTCCAAATCTTCACCTAAATCTTTTGTCATTCTCTTGCAGTTGACAATGTCAAAACTGTGAAAGAATGAAATATGTTAGAACAAGAGAAGGCAACACAGGCACACACACGTTCTAAGGAGGTTTTAGATTAGGGGGTAATCCCTATTCAATCTATTTTGAAAAATAAAATAAGAAACAGTTCTGATTTGTTAATCCTTAATAAATAAAAAATAAATCCGACATGCTAATCTTTCCCTATCTGCAACATTTTTTTTTGTTGATTCATTTTGTCATAATATTGGATATATATTGTGTGAAGTTAATTAATTGATAATCTTTTAGAATCCAATGTTTTTTAGTAAACAAGGTTTATAATCCAATTTACTTGCCAAATATACATGATAGGTTAAACAGATTGATTCGTGGATTGGCTAGGTCTAACAGAAAAAGGCTAAAGTATTATATTGTTTGTAACCACAAATTCAGGATTACTTTTTTTCCTTTTTTTGAAGTGAGAGGAGGGGAGGGAGAGGGGGGACGGCTGTTTGGAATTACATGTATTTCAAAATTTTATAATCGAAATTATAAAATCATATAATGAAATAAAAATAATCATAATATATAATTATGGGAAAAATATCTATCCTTTTAAAGGATATTACTTATATCATTTTAAATCATAACCATTGATTTCCATCCATTTATAGTTATAATCTATTGGGTCAAACTTAATGGGCCAAATTTATTATTAAATAATTAATAATTTTGATCCAATAGATTATAACCGTTGATGGACGGAAATCAGTGGTAAGGATTTAAAAGGATATAAACTTATATCCTTTAAAAGGATATATATTATTCCCATTAATTATATTACATAAATCATAATATCATATAATATAAATGTAAATACTGAAATTAATTGATTTGATTACAAAATAAAATCAATTTTATTTATTATATATTAATATTGATATTTAGATAACCATTAAGTACCAAACTCCTTTGGCACAGATGGTAAGGAGTCAGAGCCCCTTAACCAGAGGTTTCGAGTTCGAGCCATGTGAATGAAAAAAAAAGGATTTGGGAGAGCCACCACGAAGGTCCAACAGTGCTTGATGGGGATTAGTCTTCGGTTACGGCTGGAGGATACCTTTGAATTTATTCAAAAAAAGAGAGAGAAAATATATAAGTGTAAAAAAAGAACATAACAAAAAAGAGAAAATGTATAAGTGTAAAAAAAGAACATAACTCGGCTTTGACAAAAGGCTAGGGTAGATTGTGAGATAATGCAAAGAGAAATCTCAAGAAGCCAATATCCCAGAAGGTAACCTGAATGGTGATGCATCTAATAATTAATTTGGGCAAGAGTGGAGGTGTTTACTTTCCCCCTTTGAAGTTCGCTCGATCGGATGATGAAAGAAGTTCAGGATAAAAGTAGTGCTTGAGTATCAACGGTCAACGTGGGATGCTCCAAGAAAGAGATGTATGATTTAAAATTCCAGGATCATATTATATGATTATAAAATATAAAACAATATGAAATTAAAATTGAGATTGTGTGTACCTTGTTTGTTGTGTCATCACAAAGCCAGAGGAAAGGGTGACCACATGTCAGGATCTTCGTCTCTATCTCTTACCTATCCCAAAAAAGTGGTAGCATGTTGGCGGACTTAACCCCAATATAAATAGGTTAGAGGGAGAACCTAGCAAAACCCTAATCAACAGTGTGTCTGATGGGTCCACCCATCACAGAAGCCCAATCAGACACTAATGCCTATATTGTGCTGCCCAACTACGCCCAATACCAAAAGATGCCAAAAGCCCAACTCAACATGATCAGAATGGGCTTATCACAATAGATTAAATTGGAATATCCATTAACCCGATTATTTTAGAAAATACAAAAACATTAATTAATATTACCCACATAAAATTTCTAACATTCTTTCACTTGGGCTATATTAATTAATTTATTTAAAAAAATTAATTTATTTTATTTTAAAATACTTTTATTTGAAAACGACTCTATCGGGTTAATAACAAGAAAAACATTTTACGTGGCCACGATTTTGAAAAATAACTAGTATATTACCCGTGCGATGCACGGGGAAAAAAGATTAAAAATTTTGTCGTCTGTCGTGGTTGGTTAATCACACTGCAAATCTTATATTTACAAAAAATTATGTTGTTATTTTGTTCTATATTTCTGGTGAAAAAAACTACAGCATTGAATGGATTTGTGTCGTTACTATTTGAAATTTTACAAATTTGTATTTACAAAAATTAAAATCAGATTTACGAATTTAATTATAAAAGAAGAAGGATAAGATTTTAATTTAATTATAAAAATGTGTTTGTGGGTCGGCCCTCCGGGCCGAGTCCAGTTTGCCACCTCTAACTATCAGCATGTAATAGGTTTTTTATTTATCCATAAAACAAAGATTTTTATAGTTGCGTCTAGGTTTTTATATTTTATCTCGGAGATGAACCTTCATTTACTACAATCAGATTTATAAAATAATAATAAATAAACTTTTTTTTTTTGCAAGGATTTGTGTCGTTAGTCTTTGGAATTTCACAAATTTATATTTACAAAAATTGAAATCAGATTTAGAAATTTGATTATAAAAGAAGGATAAAATTTCAGTTGAATTATAAAAATATATTAGCGGGCTGGCCCTCCAGGCCGAGCCTAGTTTTTCACCTCTAACTATCAGCATTTTATACTTGCAATTTTTCTTTTCTTGCAAGGATTAGTGTCATTAGTCTTTGGAATTTCACAAATTTGTATTTACAAAAATTGAAATCAGATTTAGTAATTTAATTATACAAGAAGAAAGATAAAATTTCAATTGAATTATAAAAATACATTGGCGGTCCGGCCCTCCGGGCCGAGCCCAATTTTCCACCTCTAACTATCAACATTTTATATAAATAATTATTTTTTGCAAGTATTTGTGTTAATTACACTCTTGCAATAAAAAAATGAAAGTTTAATTTCTTTCTTATGTACTAAATTAAAATTTTATTTTTTATAGTTTTTAAATTTTAATAAATTTTTTACAAAATGACAGACGTCATCTTTTATTTAAATTTAAAATTTAAAACTTTTTATATTAATTATACATATTTGTTTATATAATTTTTTTCTATTTTAATTTATGATTTTTATATATATTTTTAATTGGTTATACATGTATATTTAAAATTTTATGTTAAATATTTTTAAAAAAAATACATGTATACTATTTTAATTGGTTATACATGTATATTTAAAATTTTTATGTTAAAATTTTAATTTATTTTTTGTAAAGTATAAATTATGACATTTCTTATTTATTTTTTTCTTTTAAATTTTAAATTTTAAATAATTTTTATCAACTATAAATGTATTTTTATAATTTTAAATATTTATTGTTTAATCTATAAATTTATATTAAATTCAAATTTATTTTATATACATCTTTTTTCACTGTGTAAATATTAAATGTTGAACTCTTTTCCCACATATCAAGTTCACATAATTTTTCATTTAACTTGTTTCCAAATTTAAAATTTATTTTACAATATAAATAATTTTCTTATTTTACAATTTTTTAATGTTTTTGTTTTTTTATTCAGTATTAACAGGGCTAACAATTATCCATGTAAAAAAATAGTGGATATACAACAAAAGAAAAGTATAGGTCTTTTTACTCATAATATACAACAAAAGAAAAGTAGCGGGACATTAAATGAGTTGTCATTTTTGTAAAAGTTTTCCCATCATTACAAAGTTAAAAATTCAAATCCAAAATTCAAATTTAACCATAAATTCAAAATTTAGAAGAGTTGAGTTATTATTAATTTAGAAATTCCAATGTAGTATGCAGTGGGACATTGAATGAGTTGTCTGCCACAAAAAAGTATTCACATAATTTTTTATTTAATTTATTTCCAAATTTTAAATTTATTTTACAATGTAAATAATTTTATTATTTTACAATATTTTTCTTAATGTTTTTGTTTTTTTTATGCAACATTCCTAAACCCTAGCAATTAACCATGAAAAAAATAGTGGGATATACAAACAAAAGTATAGGCCTTTTTTACTCATAATATACAACAACAAAAAAGTAGTGAGACGTTAAATGAGTTGTCCGCCACAATAAATGATTACCTTAATTTTCCATTGATTTTTCATTTTGATTTTAAAAATAAATTTTTATTTATTTAATATTTTATTTCCAAATCCTTTCCCACCATTCCAATTTGAAATTTAAAATTGAAATCCAGAATTTGAAATCAATTCAGATTTTGAATTTCAAAAGAGTGAGCAATTCCAATATAAAAAGCATTTAAAAGAGATGAGTAATTCAAATGTACAAATCTGTGGGACATTGAATGAGTCTCCCACCATAAATGATTAACTTAATTTTCCATTGATTTTTTATTTCGATTTTAAAAGAAATTATTATTTATTTAATTTTTTATTTTCAAATCCTCTCCCACTATTCCAATTTGAAATACAAAATTTGAAATCCAAAATTTGAAATCAATTCAGAATTTGAATTTCAAAAGAGTGAGCAATTCTAATGTAGAAAGCATTTAAAAGAGCTCAGTAATTCCAATGTACAAATTAGTGGTACATTGAATGAGTTGTCTGCCACCATAAATAATTAACTTAATTTTCCATTGATTTTTTTTTTGATTTTTAAAAGAAATTATTATTTATTTAATTTAATCCTTTCCCACAATTACAATTTGAAATTTAAAATTGAAATCCAAAATTTGAAATTAATTCAGAATTCAAATTTCAAAAAAGTGAGCAATTCCAATGTAGAAAACATTTAAAAGAGCTGAGTAATTCCAATATACAAATCAGTTTGATGGAGCAAGAGTTGCTGCTCATGCTGGTGGAGATACCGACCTCATTAGCCTACGGGCCTCTTATTGCATTTGAATAATTGTCTTTATGTTCCCGGCATTTCTAGAAACATTATTTCTAATTCATTTTTAGAACAAGATGGTTTGGCTTTCACTATTAAGGATAGTACATTTTCTATCATTTTGAATGATGTTGTTTTGGTACTGCTTCTTTAATAAATGGCTTGTATGTTTTGGAAATGGGAACTGAAGTGCTCAATGTAGATGTGAAACGACCTAGGATAGATAATCAATCCTATCTTTGGCACTATAGACTAGGGCACATAAATGAAACAAGATTGTCTAGGATGCATAGAGATGGATACCTAGATTCCAAGGATTTGGAATCCTATGGACAATGTGAATCTTGTCTAGCTGGAAAAATGATTCGTCAAAAGCCCAAAGGGCTTGAGATTCATAGGGCTAGTGAGTTATTAGAACTCATTCACTCTGATGTATGTGGCCCAATGTCTATTGAGGCTAGAGGAGGATACTCCTATTTCATTTACTGATGAAGTAAAGAAACAACGTGGCAAGATGGTTAAGTCATTGTGATCACATCGTGATGGTGAATATCTGAGCCATGAGTTTCAGGATTATCTGAGAGAAAATGGAATTCTCTCGCAGCGTACTGCACCTAACACACCACACCAAAGTGGCGTCTCCAAAAGGAGAAACAGGTCCTTGTTAGACATGGTTAGGTCTATGATGAGTGAGACTCAACTTCCAAAATCGTTTTGGGGATATGCCTTAGACACAGCGACATACCTTCTACATAGGGTACCATCTAAATTTGTTCAGACCACACCATATGAGATATGGAATGGTAAGAGACCTAACCTGATTTACCTCAGGGTATGGGGATCACCGGCTTATGTCAAAGCGTTGGCATCAGACAAGCTTAGTACTGAGAGTACTAAATGTCTATTGTGGGGTATCCTAGAGGTTCTAAGGGATACTACTTTTACTCCAAGAATGAACACAAGGTGTTTGTTGGATGCTGAGCTCCTTGAGAAGGATTTGATCTCTCAAGGAGCCAGTGGGAGAGAGATTGATCTTGAAGAAGTTTAAGGACCACAAGAACAGATTGAGGAACCCGTGTCTGCTCCGCAGGCGACGTCCTCTAATGTAGAAAACACATAACTCCGTAGGTCTATGAGGGTCATCTATCCACCTGAGAGGTATGGGTTTCTGATTGAGAATCAACAAACTGTCGAGGATGATGAACCAAGTAACTACGAAGAGGCAGTCACGGATGTTGACTCTTCTAGATGGCTTGAAGCCATGGAATCTGAAATGGATTCGATGTATCAAAACAAGGTATGGACCTTGGTTCCTAAACCGCAAGGAATAGTTCCTTTCGGTAACAAATGGGTCTTTAAAAGAAAGACTGATACAGATGGCAACGTCCAGTCCTACAAAGCTAGGTTGGTGGCGAAAGGGTATCGTCAAAGACAAGGAGTTGACTATGATGAGACTTTCTCACCGGTTGCCATGATCAAATCTATTAGGATCATGCTTGCAATAGCAGCATGCCACGACTATGAAATTTGGCAAATGGATGTCAAGACCGCCTTTTTGAATGGGTTCTTGAAGGAGGAAGTGTACATGACACAACCTAAAGGCTTTGAAATCTGTAACACCCCGTATATATCTGGTAATGTTATCATACTATCGTATTAAGCTGCGCTTAATTAAAATGCGGAATATCTTTTTCTTTTCAATTATGATGTCATTATCATTACCAACTTGTTTATTAATCAATTAATAAAAACATTGCCTGTATGTAATTGCAATAAAACAGTAAACTGAAATACCTCATTAAATAAATAACATAAGCATAAGTCTCTAGTCACGGAACTACAACACGTAGACCGGACCAACTATCAGATTATACAACATCAGCCCATACCTGAACCTGAAATAAGCATTCCCCAAACGTGGGGTGATATCTCTAAACAAGAAATCTCAGTAAGACAAGGGGTCCTCAAGGATCTTCCACCCCAAGCTCACTTACATGTGCAATATAAGTTTAAAAGCAGTTTATCATCATCAGTACCAAAATAGTACAATGCAGCAGATAATCATGTCATGTGTGTCAATACTATTCTACTAGCCAGAGACATACAGGAATACGTCTATCTCCTACATATAGTGCATGATGCCACTTGCATCCACCCCGGATTACCGTATTGTATGACGCCACATACTCAAGCTTACCGTCAAGATGGAACAACACATGCATATTAAAAGCCATTACATGTAAAGTTCAATTAACATTTCATATATCCAAAAGCATGTAACACAACATGCATAAAACCATACCCCCATGGGACATGGTGGAACCACGACATGGCTAAACCGAGGACACGAAAGCTTACCTTGCAAGCTAACACCCAAAGCCAAGAGTCCACAGCTCAAAGTCCAAACACAGCAGAATCACAATTTGATATGGACCAACACTATATCAATAATTATGCACCACAAGCATACAACTTAAAGACAACGCCTTTCTTTTACGTTTTACGTCTTAAGGCTCCATACCAAGCCATAAGCCATTAATCACTTGATTCTGACTTAGTTCAATTAATTACAGAAGTTCCACTTCATCGATCTAGGGTCCACAAACCCCCAATAGCCTACTGTATGCACAGTAAGGCTAATTTTCTTCGAAATCCCAGAATATCCGGATATTCCTCGGGGACATATCCGGATATGCAATATCCAGATATCTCTCTGACCATATCCGGATATACAATATCCAGATATCCAGATCCCCATATCCGGATATCCAATATCCGGATACCATATCCGGATATCTAATATCTGGATATCTATTCGACAAATATCCGGGGATTTTGCGACAGAATGCAGTTTCTGCATTTCGCGAAGATATCCTTCCAAGGTTCCATTTTTAACACTTCAAAACATTAAAGCATGCATTTTTATACCCTCTTAGGTTAACATATCAATTGTTACTTGCTTAACCTATTAACATGCAAAGACACCTCTTTTACTCATCAAAACACAAGTCCAAGGTGGGTGACACTCACCAAAGCTCAAAACAGAGCAAGAAAGGCTCTTGGAGCTCACCACACTGCCTCTCAAGGTCTGACCTTCAAGGCACACGAAAATGGCAACACAAGCTAGGTTCTTTCTTCCCAAAGGGAGCTCTTTGAAGCTCAAAATGCCACTACAATGGCTCAACAACCCCTAACCTCCAAAGTCAGCAATAAACACTCCCCAAACAGAGGTCACAAACTCAGAATGATTCACTCCACACCCTCCCAAAGGCAACTCTCACAAGCCACAAGTGTTTAGGAGAAGAAATTGTGAAGGAAATGGCCTCAAAGCTTAAGAACATGATGAAGAAGCCATGCAATGGTGTTTGGGAAATCTGGTCAGCCACCCTCCACGCATAGAAGTCTGTTTTCTAGGGTTTTGTGCCCATAATGTGCATATATATAACAACAAGGCTATTAAACGCGCGGTATTAGCATTAATAGCTATCCAAAAGATTTTAATCCCAAATTTTGGAATCTTAACCTACTCAATTTTACAAGAATTATCATATTTTTATTATATTTTTCGGAACACCTTTCCGGTATGCGCTTTTCCATAGCCAGTATCAGTTCTGGCATCAGATCTCATTATTTTAACTTGAAACTCGTTTTACAAGTCCTGCATATTATTCTAGTAATTATCATGCACTCATTAAAATTTTCCGGGATACTTTTTCGGTACGCATTTATACCGACTAGCAGAACCGGTATCTGCACTTTTCTTCTGAAAAGTGACTTTCAGCATTCTTACCCACTAGTTATAATTATTAAAGCCTCATAATAATTATTAGGGTCAATTATGGAATTATTTCCTAATTATCACAATTAAATCATTAATTACCTTAATTAACGGTGCAGATTCTTACATTCACCCCACCTTTTTAAGGATTTTGTCCTCAAAATCAGAATATACCTGTCTCGAAACTCGGGATACTGCCGGAGAAGCTCGTTCTCTCGCTCCCAAGTACACTCCTCAGGAGTTCTTCCTGACCATTGCACTTTGACCATCGGAATGATTTTGCTCCTCAGCTGCTTCTCGCCACGATCAAGAATCTTTAGTGGTCCGACAAGAGTTTCAAGTTCTCCCGAACCTCCACGTCATCAGGTTGCCCACGTGCGAAGGATTCGCTACGTACTTCCGAAGCTGAGACACGTGAAACACGTCGTGGATGTTGGCTAAGTTCGGAGGCAAGGCAAGTCAATAGGCAACAGGTCCTACTCTACCAAGAATCTGGTATGGCCCAATGAATCGCGGGCTCAACTTCCTCAATCCGAGTGCTCGTCCAACACCGATGAGAGGTGAAAGTCTCACAAACACATGCTCACCCTCACTGAACTCCAGTGGACGATGCTTGACATCGTAGTAACTATTCTGGCGATTCTGCGCCTGCTTCAGCTTCTCTCTGATCAACTAAATCTGTTGGGTGGTATCTTGGACAAAGTCCAAGCCAAACAACTCTTTATCTCCAACCTCAGACCAGCAGGTAGGTGTACGACACCTCCTACCGTATAACGCCTCAAAGGGTGCCATGCCCAGGCTAGCATGGAAACTGTTGTTATATATGAAAACTCCACCAAAGGAAGGTACCTATCCCATGCGGAGCCCTGCTCCAACGTGCAAGCCCGCAACATGTCCTCCAAGGTCTGGATAGTCCGCTCAGTCTGTCCATCAGTCTGAGGGTGATAGGTTGTACTCAGTCTCAACTGCGTACCAAAAGCTCCCTGCAGCGCCTCCCAGAACCGAGATGTGAACTTCGGGTCCCTATCACTGATGATACTCTCGGGCACCCCGTGAAGCGTCACGATCTCGCGAACATACAGTCTGGCCAACTGCTCTGTAGTGAAGCTCACCTTCACTGGAAGAAAATGGGCAGACTTCGTCAGTCTGTCCACAATGATGCATATCGAGTCACAGCCAACCTGAGTCTTCGGCAAACCCACAACAAAGTCCATGGAAATGCTCTCCCATTTCCACTATGGAATCTTAAGAGGCTGAAGTTTACCAGACGGCTTCTGGTGTTCAATCTTCACTTTCTGACAAATCAAACACTTGGACACGAAAACAGCAACATCTTTCTTCATGCCCGGCCACCAGAAGTTCTTCTTCAGATCTTGATACATCTTTGTAGCGCCAGGGTGGATAGAAAACTAGCCCTAATGGCCTTCTGCCGTAACCTCATCGTTCAACGGACCTCGAGGGACCACGATCCTCTGCTGAAACATCAGAAGTCCATCCTCATTCCAAGACACGTCGTCTTGGTTCTTCACGTAATCCAGGCACTCTTTATGAACTTACGCCTCTTTGATCTTTTCCAACAGCTCGTTCACAACGTTTTCTGCCTCCATCTCAAAAAGTGCACTCTCGCACAGAGAGGTCACTGCCAACTTTCAAAACTTCGCAACCACATCAAAGTTACAAAGTAATGAACTCGACAAGCTCCCGAATTTCCGGCTCAAAGCATCGGCTACCACATGGCCTTACCAGGATGGTACTTCAGCTCAAGGTCGTAATCCTTCAGGAACTCCATCCATCTTCTCTGCCTCATGTTCAACTCCTTCTGGTCAAAAAGGTACTTCAAGCTCCTGTGATCACTGAACACCGCAAACTGCATATCGAACAGATAATGCCTCCAAATCTTGAAAGCAAACACGATCACAACCAACTCCAAATCATGAGTCGGGTAGTTCTCCTCTTGAGGCTTCAACTGCCTCGAAGCAAAAGCAACTGCTCTACCAGACTGCATCAACACACAGCCCAACCCCTTACTAGAAGCACCACAGTAAAGCTCAAACTGCTCCTCAGGATCAGGAAGGACCAACATCGGAGAAGTAGTCAATCTCTCCTTCAACTCCTGAAAGCAATCCTCACACTCGTGAGTCCACACAAATGGAGTATCCTTCCGAGTAAGGCGAGTCAATGGGAGAACCATCGTGGAGAAACCCTTGATGAGCCTCCGGTAGTAACCTGCCAAACTTAGAAAACTCCTCACTTCTGTAACTGTCTTGGGCCTCTCCCAATCCAGCACGACCTCGATCTTGTTGGGATCCACTGTAACTCCATCCGCTGAAATCACATGCCCTAGAAACTTGAATGATTTGAGCCAAAACTCACACTTAGAAGGCTTAGCATAAAGCTTTTTCTCCTTCAACACTTGCAGAACAATCCTCAGATGCTCCGTATGCTCCTTCTCGATCTTGGAGTAAATCAGAATGTCGTCAATGAAGACAATCACAAACTGATCCAGATACTGCTGGAAAATCCTATTCATGTAATCCATGAACACTGCCGACAGATTTGTGAGTCCAAAAGGAATCACCAAATACTCAAAGTGACCGTATCTCGAACCAAATGCGGTCTTCAGGACATCCTCCGACTTCACCCGAATCTGATGGTATCCGGATCGGAGATCAATCTTAGAATACACACAAGTGCCCCTGAGCTGATCCAACAGATCATCAATCCGAGGAAGGGGATACTTGTTCTAGATCGTCACCTTGTTCAACTGCCAGTAGTCAGTGCACAATCGCATTGTCCTGTCCTTCTTCTTCACAAAAATGACCGGTGCTCCCCAAGGAGACACACTCGGCCGGATGAAATCTTTCATTGAAAGATCCTCAGTATGCTTTTTCAGCTCAGCCAACTCCGGTGGCGACATCCGATATGGAGCTAAAGAAATTGGCCCCACACCAAGCAACAAGTCAATGGAGAACTCTATCTCCCGCTGTGGCGGAAACTCAGGAATATCCTCAGGAAACACCTCAAGGAACTCCCCCACCACAGGAATGCCAGTGATATCCTCTTGTGTCCCACTCACCAAACCTCCCAACATGACATACCCGAATGCCCCTGCTCTCAAGGCCCTCCTATCCTGCATCAATGAAATATATGGCGAGGAACTAGCTGTGGAACCACACGGAGACATCACCACGCGCTTTGCACAGCAATCGATCAGTGCACAGTTTCTAGACAACCAATCCATGCCCAGAATCATTTCCAAATTGGCCATCGGTAACCCTATCAGATCTACCGAGAACTCACGGCCATCCCACTGAAACGCTACATCGCGGTGAACAGTGGTAGAATCACAAATTTCTCCGATGGCGGTAGTCACCCGTAGTGGTGGAGAAAGCACAGACATGGGCAGCTCAAGCCCCAAAGCAATCGGGCTTGCTACAAACGAATGTGTAGCCCCGGAATCAAAGAATACATCAACAAAAGAATCACCAATAGACACAGTACCTCTAACAAGGTTCGGAGCGCGGTCCGACTGCTGCCTATCCAAGGTATACACTCGCCCCGTAGCAGGTGGCAGTGCAGGTGCCGAAGTACAAGCTATCGGAACCATCTGCAAAGGAACTCCCTGAACAGCTGCGGCTCTCGCCGTCGACGACGGACAATCTCTGGAGAAGTGGCCCTCCTTGCCACACTGGAAATAGATCAGCTGACCGGAAACACAATGACCAACATGCTCCTTCCCGCAATCCGATCACCTCGGAGTGGAAGGAGGCCTAACAGAATTCCCCTGCTGTGAAGCAGCTCTCTTGAATTGACTAGGCACCTGCCTACTCGCCAACTGTTTACCTTTGCCCTTCCCAGCAAACTTCCTGTCCTTCCAGGACGTAGGAGTAGGAGTGGAACTAACTATCCTTTGGTCTCGTCTACCTTAGCCCTCTTGGCCTTGCTTGCCACGCTAACCTCCTCAATATCCTTACACTGCTGAACTAGTGTACCAAAATCCCTCGAAGCAGCTCCAACAATATGATCAACAATCACCTTACTAAGTCCTATGCGGAACTTAGCAGCTAGAAACTTCGGAGTAGGAGGAACCATCCGGAAGTGTGTAAACTTCACAAGCTCATTGAACTTGGCCAGGTACTCATCAATAGTCATCGAGCCCTGAACCAATCTATCGAATTCCCCCTCTTTCCTCTCCTACGCATCGTAGGGAAAGTATCTGCCCAAGAAGCACTCCTCAAAGAATGGCCATGTCATGGCACGACCCTGCATCCCGAAAGCTCGAGAGGTGTTCGTCCACCACTCATGGGCATCGCCCTCCAGCATGTAAGTCGAGAACATCAGCTTATGTGGGTCAGTGCACTGCATGACCTGAAATATCTTGTCCAGCGATTGCAGCCATCTTGCCGCAGCAATAGGATCCAAAGACCCCTCAAACACAGGTGGCTTATGCTTCCTGAAAGCATTCAGCCGTCGATCAATAGCATCACGATCCTCAACAGGCTCTGTCAAGGTCTCCACTGTCTCATGAACAGCACTGCCAATCTAGCTAGGGCTCTCCTCCTGAGTACTAGGTGGAGGCGGTGGCGGTGGAGCCTGGTCGACAGCAGGACCAGCCATCATCTCCTCCAACATGACTCTCATCATCGTCATGTTTGCCATCCTGTTCGGCTCAAGGACTTCCTCAGTGGTCCTCCGGTTTGCTTCACGAACCTCAGCTGCGGCTATCCGGTTCGCCTCGCGAACAACTTCCATCATTGCCGCATTGGCCAATCTAATGGTCTCCTGATTGGCTACTCTAGCCGCCTGCATCTCAGCCAATGCAGTCAGGACCGGATCGGGTTGATCCTCAGAACTGTCTCGTGGTCTCCCAGATCTTACCATGACTATGCATAAGTTACACAAATTATGAGTTGATCAGGCCCACGCAATGTGATCACATATGCAACATCATAATAAAATTTGACGGAGTAAACACACAAGACAGACGCAACCAAAACAGCCTAGCAATTACAATACATACAGGCTTTTCCCTCAAACCATTGCTCTGATACCATAAATTTAACACCCCGTATATATCCGGTAATGTTATCATACTATCGTATTAAACCGTGCTTAATTAAAATGCGGAATATCTTTTTCTTTTCAATTATGATGTCATTATCATTACCAACTTGCTTATTAATCAATTAATAAAAATATTTCCTGTACGTAATTGCAATAAAATAGTAAACTGAAATACCTCATTAAATAAATAACATAAGCATAAGTCTCTAGTCACGGAACTACAACACGTAGACCAGACCAACTATCAGATTATACAACTCAGCTCAAAGCACTAACAATAAGTGACATGGACAAACCCCATACTCACACAAATAAGGCAACAAAGCCTAACATCAATCTCAACATCAACAACATAATAATAAAGGTGCGGAAACCATAAACAACATCCAATCCAGTCATGCTATCATCAAAGCAATAATAACATAATCATCAATCAAGCTCTGGCCTCTTGCCGCCAGAGACATCAGCCCCCATACTACCTGAACCTGAAATAAGCATTCCCCAAACGTGGGGTGAGATCTCTAAACAAGAAATCTCAGTAAGACAAGGGGTCCTCAAGGATCTTCCACCCTAAGCTCACTTACATGTGCAATATAAGTTCAAAGATAATCGTGCTACAGATTCAGACCCACGACTTATCTACTTAAAGTCGTGCTACAGATTCAGACCCACAACTTTAGCTAAGACATCTCCATATCTGTAGCACATGAGATCTTTACCTTGTATCCAAATACAAGTAGATAAGTCGTGCTAGTCTTACCCGAGATCACTTATCCCCATTCTCAGTGTCTCTAGACTAGGAACATAAAATTAGGAATAAACATGCAGTATCCTTGAATCCTCATGATCGTGATCTCATCACAGATACTCATGAGATACCTGTTCTATTCCAAGGGGTTTATCCAGTTTGTTCATAATATATTAACAATAAAATTGAGACATAATATGAAACAGGATGAAGAGTACTTATTATTTATTTGCAACAATAAAGGTCCACATCTAATGTCCTTATTTAATCAAAAGATTGTCTCTGGGACACCCATATACTAACAAGCTCCCACTTGGCCTAGAGCCAAATCAGACCTAAGTCGTATACCCAAAGCCTCATAATGACTATCATATTTTCTCTAAGAAACAGCCATTGTCAGAGAATCGATCAAGTTATCATCTGTGGGAACATAATTCATCTTTACATCCATCCTATCAATGATTACTCTAATCAGGTGATATCTGCGGAGCACGTGTTTAGATCTTTGATGAGACCTAGGTTCCTTTGACTGCGCAATGGCTCCAGTGCTTTCGCAAACCAACTGTATGGGCTCATCTACGCTTGGAACCACCCTTAGTTCAGATATGAACTTCTTGATCCACACGGCCTCCTTAACCGCTTCTGAAGCAGCTATGTATTCAGCTTCTGTCGTTGAATCTGCCTTTGTTTCCTTCTTGGAACTCTTCCAAGATACTGCCCCACCATTTAAGGTGAATACGAACCCTGATTGTGACTTACAATCATTTTTTGTCACTTTGAAAGCTGGCATCAGTGAACCCTTTCACTGTTAGCTCATCAACCCCACCATAGACCAGAAACGCATCCTTAGTTCTTCTTAAGTATTTAAGGATGGTCTTGACTGCTGTCCAGTGACCCTCTCCAGGGTCAGACCGGTATCTGCTCGTAATGCTCAAAGCATATGAGATATCTTGTCTCGTATATATCATGGCATACATGATGGATCCATTAGCCGAAGCGTATGGAATTCCACTCATGCGATCCTTCTCAGGTTGTGACTTAGGACACATAGCCTTTGACAGGTGTACCCCATGACTGAGTGGAAGAAAAACCCTTTTCGACCGTTCCATGCTAAACCTCTTTAGCATCTTGTCAGCATACGTGGATTGAGATAAACCCAGCATCCTCTTGGATCTATCTCTATAGGTCTTTATACCAAATACAAAGGTTGCTTCTACCAAATCCTTCATGGTGAAGTTTTCTGAAAGCCGCTCTTTCGTTATTTGTAATGTGAGAATGTCATTTCCTATTAGCAATATGTCATCTACATAAAGTACCAGGAAGACGACATTACTCCCACTAACCTTCCTGTAAACACAAGGTTCATCCTCGTTCTTGATAAAACCGTTACTCTTAACGACTTCATCAAAACGTATATTCCAACTCCTCGATGCTTGCTTTAGCCCATATATCGACCTTTGTAGTTTGCATACCATATGCTCCTGATCTTTGATTTTGTAAGAATCTGCACCGTTAATTAAGGTAATTAATGATTTAATTGTGATAATTAGGAAATAATTCCATAATTGACCCTAATAATTATTATGAGGCTTTAATAATTATAAGTAGTGGGTAAGGAAAAGCGCGTACCGGAAACGCGCGTACCAGAAAGGTGTATGACCCTAATAATTCCATAATTGACCCTAATATGTAGGACTTGTAAAACGAGTTTCAAGTTAAAATAATGAGATCTGATGCCAGAACTGATACTGGCTATGGAAAAGCGCGTACCGGAAAGGTATTCCGAAAAATATAATAAAAATATGATAATCCTTGTAAAATTGAGTAGGTTAAGATTCCAAAGTTTGGGATTAAAATCTTTTGCGTAGCTATTAATGCTAATACTGCGCGTTAAGTGGCCTTGTGGCTATATATATGCACATTATGGGTACAAAACCCTAGAAAACAGACTTCTATGCGTGGATGGTGGCTGACCAGATTTTCCAAACACTACTGCATGGCTTCTTCATCATGTTCTTGAGCTTTGAGGCCATTTCCTTCACAATTTCTTTTCCTAAACACTTGTGGCTTGTGAGAGTTGGCTTTGGGAGGGTGTGGAGTGAATCATTCTGAGTTTGTGACCTCTGTTTGGGGAGTGTTTGTTGCTGACTTTGGAGGATAGGGGTTTTTGAGCCATTGTAGTGGCATTTTGAGCTTCAAGGAGCTCCCTTTGGGAAGAAAGAACCTAGCTTGTGTTGCCATTTTCATGTGCCTTGAAGGTCAGACCTTGAGAGGCAGTGTGGTGAGCTCCAAGAGCCTTTCTTGCTCTGTTTTGAGCTTTGGTAAGTGTCACCCACCTTGGAGTTGTGTTTTGATGAGTAAAAGAGGTTTCTTTGCATGTTAATAGGTTAAGCAAGTAACCAGCTGATATGTTAACCTAAGAGGGTATAAAAATGCATGCTTTAACGTTTTGAAGTGTTAAAAATGGAACCTTGGAAGGATATCTTCGCGAAATGCAGAAACTGCATTCTGTCGCGAAATATCCGGATATTTGTCGAACAGATATCCGGATATTGGATATCCGGATATGGAATTCGGATATGGTATCCGGATATTGGATATTCGGATATGGGGATCTGGATATCCGGATATTGTATATCCGGATATGGTCAGTGATATATCCAGATATTGCATATCCGGATATGTCCCCGAGGAATATCCGGATATTCTGGGATTTCGAAGAACAGTAGCCTTACTGTGCATACAGTAGGCTATTGGGGATTTGTGGACCCTAGATCGATGAAGTGGAACTTCTGTAATTAATTGAACTAAGTCAGAATCAAGTGATTAAGGGCTTATGGCTTGGTATGGAGCCTTAAGACGTAAAATGTAAAAGAAAGGCATTGTCTTTAAGTTGTATGCTTGTGGTGCATAATTATTGATATAGTGTTGGTCCATGTCAGATTGTGATTCTGCTGTGTTTGGACTTTGAGCTGTGCACTCTTGGCTTTGGGTGTTAGCTTGCAAGGTAAGCTTTCGTGTCCTCGGTTTAGCCATGTCGTGTTTCCACCATGTCCCATGGGGGTATGGTTTTATGCATGATGTGTTACATGCTGTTGGATATATGAAATGTTGATTGAACTTTACATGTAATGGCTTTTAATATGCATGTGTTGTTCCATCTTGATGGTAAGCCTGAGTATGTGGCGTCATACAATACGGTAATCCAGGGTGGATGCAAGTGGCGCCTTGCACTATATGTAGGAGATAGACGTATTCATGCATTTCTCTGGCTAGTAGAATAGTATTGACACACATGACATGATTATCTGCTGCATTGCACTATTTTGGTACTAATGATGATAAACAGCTTTTTAACTTATATTGCACATGTAAGTGAGCTTGGGGTGGAAGATCCTTAAGGACCCCTTGTCTTACTGAGATTTCTTGTTTAGAGATATCACCCCACGTTTGGGGAATGCTTATTTCAGGTTCAGGAAGTATGGGGGCTGATATCTCTGGAGGCAAGAGGCCAGAGCTTGATTGATGATTATGTTATTACTGCTTTGATGATAGCATGACTTGATTGGATGTTGTTTATGGTTTCCGCACCTTTATTATTATGTTGTTGGTGTTGAGATTGATGTTGGGCTTTGTTGCCTTATTTGTGTGAGCATGAGATTTGTCCATGTCACTTATTGTTAGTGCTTTGAGCTGAGTTGTATAATCTAATAGTTGTTCCGGTCTACGTGTTGTAGTTCCATGACTAGAGACTTATGCTTATGTTATTTATTTAATGAGGTATTTCAGTATACTATTTTATTGCAATTACATACAGGCAATGTTTTTATTAATTGATTAATAAGCAAGTTGCTAATGATAATGACATCATAATTGAAAAGAAAAATATATTCCGCATTTTAATTAAGCGCAGCTTAATACGATAGTATGATAACATTACCGGATATATACGGGGTGTTATAGATTTCAAAGCCTTCAGGTTGTGTCATGTACACTTCCTTCTTCAAGAACCCATTCAAGAAGGCAGTCTGGACATCCATTTGCCAAATTTCATAGTCGTGGTATGCTGCTATTGCAAGCATAATCCTAATAGATTTGATCATGGTAACCGGTGAGAAAGTCTCATCATAGTCAACTCCTTGTCTTTGACGATACCATTTCGCCACCAACCTAGCTTTGTAGGTCTGAATGTTGCCATCTGTATCAGTCTTTCTTTTAAAGACCCATTACTTACCGATAGGAACTATTCCTTGCGGTTTAGGAACCAAGGTCCATACCTTGTTTTGATACATCGAATCCATTTCAGATTCCATGGCTTCAAGCCATCTAGAAGAGTCAACATCCTTGACTTCCTCTTCGTAGTTACTTGGTTCATCATCCTCGACAGTTTGCTGATTCTCAATCACAAACCCATACCTCTCAGGTGGATAGATGACTCTCGTAGACCTACGGAGTTGTGTGTTTTCTACATTGGAGAACGTCGCCTGCGGAGCAGACTCGGGTTCCTCAATCTGTTCTTGTGGTCCTTGCTTGAACTTCTTCAAGATCAATCTCTCTCCCACTGGCTTCTTGAGAGATCAAATCCTTCTCAAGGAACTCAGCATCCAACAAACACCTTGTGTTCATTCTTGGAGTAAAAGTAGTATCCCTTAGAACCTCTAGGATACCCCACAATAGACATTTAGTACTCTCAGCACTAAGCTTGTCTGATGCCAACGCTTTGACATAAGCCGGCTGATACCACTTTCCCACTTCTAGTTGTAACTACCAGACAATCTTCCTTAGGGTTAGTAGTAGTGTTACCAGGAAAGGTACCTGGAGCTCTATCAGATAATTGTTGAGCTAGTTGACCAATCTGATATTCCAGGTTCTTGATTGAAGCTTTTGTATTTCTGGAATCAGCTCTGCTTTCCTCAACGAAAGCATTGGTACTTCTTTGATTAGCCTTACTTTCCTCCATGAAAGCGTTAGTACTTTGTGCTAATGTTCCGACTAAACGCTCCAGGTCAGAAGGCTCTTTTTTTGGAATAGGTGGTGGTTTTAGATAGTTGTCTGATGTCATATCTAAACCAGTACCTTGATAACTTTTCCTTTGGTAATTATTACCACCAGCAGCATTATTTTGATTTCTTGAGAAATTTTGCTGATTAGGGCGCTGATCATACCAAATACCATTTACCTGAAATTGTTGAGTAGAATCTGAGGACATCAATGTAGGACAAGTATTGGTGTCATGATCTTCATGACAATACTCACAATCAAGGACAACTGCACTTGCTTGAACTTTGGAAAGCTGCATCCTTTCAAACTTCGCATGCAAATTGGACATTTGTTGTGATAACAACTTTTGTTCTGCCAGCATTGCACTATTATCATTGATTGGCACTGCTTCCCTTTTCCCGGTCCTTATAGATGTTTCATTCTCGTTCTTAGCTAACTTGTCAATAAGATGATATGACTCAGAAGCTAGTTTATCACCCAAAGAACCGCCTGCTGCAGTATTAATAACCAATTTCGTTTCTGGTAAACAACCATTGAAGAAGATTCTCACTTGGTCCCCTTGAGATAGGTTATAATGAGGAACCTTTCTCATGAGGGCCTTGAATCTATTCCAAGAAGCGCAGATGGTCTCTCCAAATTGTTGTTTGAAGGAGGTGATATCATTTACCATGTTGTTGTATTTCTCCATGGGAAAGAACTCTGCAAAGAATTTTTCAGATAAATTTTCCCAAGAGATGATGCTATCCGCAGGTTGTCTTTCCACCCAATCAAGAGCTTTTCCCTTAACAGAAAAAGGGAAAAGTCTTAATCGTATTGCATCATCAGAAACATGTGGAGGCTTTGTAGAGTCACAGATTCGTAAAAATCTGTCAATGAATCTGTGAGGATCTTCATTGTCCTCTCCTCCATACTTTTCTCTCTCGGCCAACTGAATGATGTTGGACTTGAGCTCCCATTGATTGTTCCCAAGTTCTGGTGGAACAATTCCAGCATTGGGCCTGTTGAAGATAGGCGTGAGGATGGTGTTCATCCTAGGATCAGCATTCTGATTAAAGGCAGCCATCTCTAGGGTTTCGGCTACTGGAATGGGAATTGTCTGTGCCCTTTTTCTTTCCTTCTCTTTTTGAGCAATTCGTTCGCTTCTCCTTAGAAAAGCACTGCTTTGCATACAACTTCAGAGAAAAGATTAGTAGCACAGATTCAGAACAAAAATAAAATAAAATAAAATAAAAACAATTTAATCTTTAAAATCAAGATTAATTGATTTAAGAAAAACACTCCCCGGCAACGGCGCCAAAAACTTGACGTGAATCGGCAAGTGTACCGAATCGCGCAAGTAATACAATGATAAGTCAAAGTTCGTATCCACAGAGAGTGTGTCTAAATCAATTAAAACTCTTCCTTTTAAGATTAAATCTGCAAGGATGTTTTTGACACGAATGTCAGGATTGTGTGGGAATTTGATTTGTAAAATTAAAAGACTTGTTTTTGGTTCTTTTTGAAAAAGAAATGAAATAAGGGTTTGAATATGTGAGAAAAGCGCTGCAGTTAGAGAACACTCACCAATGATCCCCACCTTTTACTATGGATTAAGTTAAATATTAATATATAAATCGTGAAATTAGATAATTATCAGATAAAGGTATCAATAGTTAATTCTCAATCCCTTGAGGAATTAACCCTTTAATCTCATATAGAACCCTAATTCCTTGAGGTGCCCTATATGAGATCAAGCATAAAGATCGATAATTGAAACATCTACAATATGAATCATGTCTATGTCTAGATCATGTTCATACCGTCGTTCTATCCCCTTTCCGGATTAAAAACCTCAGATCCCTTGTTGGCCCTAATCCTCAGATTTATTATTACTTACTAGATTGATCGGGTCTAATAATAACAATAACAATACGATCAGAATAGAACAAAATTCAAAAGATAAATATATTCATAAAAACTCAATCCATTGTATCAGGGGTTCACAAGGGTTCGTGACCCTAACTACAGCAAAGAGGTTCTAGCCAACCATTATCATGGCTAGAATCCAATATTCAATTGAAAACAAAAACTAAAAGAACTACAGAAAGGTAGAAGAAGAGATCTCTCTCCAGAGCTTCCGCCTCCGAATGACCTCAGTTGTTCAGAATATCAGATGTCTCTTCTAGGGTTGCCTTATGCCCTTTTTATAACCTGAGAATTCTCCTTTTCTCGCACTTGACAGCTGTCCATCTCAATCCCACGCTTGGAGCGCAGGATCCACGCTCCAAGCGTGGAGCTTCTGCCTCTTTTTGTCTTCTCCACGCTTCAAGCGTGGACTCACTGTCTTGAAGTCTTCTCCCACGCTTCAAGCGTGGGTTCCTACGCTTGGAGCGTGGGGCTTCTGTGTTATTTTTCTTTTAGCTCCTTTATTTGTCATTTTCCTTCTGTAAACATGAAGAATCTGAGTGAGAGAGTGTCTGACAATTTTTATTCAATAATTTCACCACATATACACTTTTATACACAGTTTTAGATCTGATTTCCTGCTGTTTTTGATCTATACAAGTATATATGCTGGGAGCATATCACCGGCGATCCCTATACCCTGAGGTAAACCAGGTTGGCTCTCTTACCATTCCATATCTCATATGGTGTGGTCTGAACAAATTTAGATGGTACCCTATTTAGAAGAAGGCATATCCCCAAAATGATTTTGGAAGTTGAGTCTCACTCATCATAGACCTAACCATGTCTAACAAGGACCTGTTTCTCCTTTTGGAGACACCACTTTGGTGTGGTGTGTTAGGTGCAGTAAGCTGCGAGAGAGTTCCATTTTCTCTCAAATAATCCTGAAACTCATGGCTCAGATATTCACCATCACGATCTGATCGCAATGACTTAACCATCTTGCCACGCTGTTTCTCTACTTCATCAGTAAATGAAATAGGAGTATCCTCCTCTAGCCTCAATAGACATTCGGCCACATACATCAGAGTGAATGAGTTCTAATAACTCACTAGCCCTATGAATCTCAAGCCCTTTGGGCTTTTGACGAATCACTTTTCCAGCTAGACAAGATTCACATTGTCCATAGGATTCCAAATCCTTGGAATCTAGGTATCAATCTCTATGCATCCTAGACAATCTTGTTTCATTTATGTGCCCAAGTCTATAGTGCCAAAGATAGGATTTATTATCTATCCTAGGTCGTTTCACATCTACATTGAGCACTTCAGTTCCCATTTCCAAAACATACAAGCCATTTATTAAAGAAGCAGTACCGAAACAATATCATTCAAAATGATAGAAAATGTACTATCCTTAATAGTGAAAGCAAAACCATCTTGTTCTAAACAAGAATTAGAAATAATGTCTCTAGAAATGCCGGGAACATAAAGACAATTATTCAAATGCAATAAGAGGCCTGTAGGCTAATGAGGTCGGTATCTCCACCAGCATGAGCAGCAACTCTTGCTCCATCAAACTGATTTGTACATTGGAATTACTCAGCTCTTTTAAATGTTTTCTACATTGGAATTACTCACTTTTTTGAAATTCGAATTCTGAATTAATTTCAAGTTTTGGATTTCAATTTTAAATTTCAAATTGTAATTGTGGGAAAGGATTAAATTAAATAAATAATAATTTCTTTTAAAAATCGAAATAAAAAATCAATGGAAAATTAAGTTAATCATTTATGGTGGCAGACAACTCATTCAATGTCCCACTAATTTGTACAGTGGAATTACTCAGCTCTTTTAAATGCTTTCTACATTGGAATTGCTCACTCTTTTGAAATTCGAATTCTGAATTGATTTCAAATTTTGGATTTCAAATTGGAATGGTGGGAAAGGATTTGGAAATAAAAAATTAAATAAATAATAATTTCTTTTAAAAATCGAAATAAAAAATCAATGGTAAATTAAGTTAATCATTTATGGTGGGAGACTCATTCAATGTCCCACTGATTTGTTGCAAAAAAAAACAAAAACATTAAGAAAAATATTGTAAAATAATAAAATTATTTATATTGTAAAATAAATTCAAAATTTGGAAATAAATTAAATAAAAAATTATGTGAATAGTTTTTGATGGCAGACAATCATTCAATGTCCCACTGCATACTACATTGGAATTTCCAAATTAATAATAACTCAACTCTTCTAAATTTTGAATTTATGTTTAAATTTGAATTTTGGATTTGTATTTTTAACTTTGTAATGATGGGAAAACTTTTACAAAACTGACAACTCATTTAATGTCCCGCTACTTTTCTTTTGTTGTATATTACGTAAAAAGACCTATACTTTTCTTTTGTTGTATATCCACTATTTTTTAAATGGATAATTGTTAGCCCGATTAATGCTGAATAAAAAAAAATTAAAAAATTTGTAAAATAAGAAAATTATTTATATCGTAAAATAAATTTGAAATTTGAAAACAAATTAAATGAAAAATTATGTGAACTTGATATGTGGGAAAAGAGTTCAGCATTTAATATTTACACAGTGGAAAAAGATATATATAAAAAAAATTTGGATTTAACATAAAATTATAGATTAAACAATAAATATTTAAAATTATAAAAATAAATTAATAGTTGATAAAAAACATTTAAAATTTAAAAGAAAAAAATAAGAAATGTCATAATTTATACTTTACAAAAAATAAATTAAAATTTTAACATAAAAATTTTAAATATACATTTATAACCAATTAAAAGATATATATATATATATAAATCATAAATTAAAATAGAAAAAAATTATATAAAAAAATATGTATAATTAATATAAAAAGTTTTAAATTTTAAATTTAAATAAAAGATGACGTCTGTCATTCTGTAAAAAAAATTATTAAAATTTAAGAACTATAAAAAAAATGTAATTTAGTACATAAGAAAGAAATTAAACTTTCATTTTTTTTATTGCAAGAGTGTAATTAACACAAATACTTGCAAAAAATAATTATTTATATAAAATGTTGACAGTTAGAGGGGAAAATTGAGCTCGGCCCGGAGGGCCGGCCCGCCAATATATTTTTATAATTCAATTGAAATTTTATCTTTCTTCTTTTATAATTAAATTACTAAATCTGATTTCAATTTTTGTAAATACAAATTTGTGAAGGTTGATTTCTTAAGCCATTGCTTGTGGAGTTCTAGGAGAGTCTTGTGACGTAATTGTGGGTAAGTTTCAACACCTCTCATGGATTGATTTGAAGATTTATTTTTGAAATTGTTTATGCACCCTAAAGAGGTCTTGTTTGATTTGTGATGTTAGAGAGCTCAAATGGGAAATGTGTATTAGATGATAATGCCTTAGAATGATGTATTAAAGCTAGAAATGCCATGAAAAATTTTGGTGAAAAAAATGGATTTTAACTTAGTAAAATTTTTGGGTGTCAAGACTTTGAATTTTGGAAATGTGTTGGGAGTGTATTGGTGAGTTTTTGTATGATTGTATGATGATATAATAGGATGATATGAGGTGTGGAGTGGTTAAAATTGATGAAAATTCACTGGATGTGAACTAGTGAGAATTCGGCCATTTGAGGTAAATTGGGGAATGGATGTTTTGGAAAATTTTAGTGATGTGTTGTGTGTTGAAAAGGTAATTAGTAGGGTTGTGTGGTGATTGGCATATGGAAAATACAAAAACCATAAGTGGTAAAATTGGCCTAATGTGCCTAAAGTGAAATATTTCGCAAAACGTTGCGTAAAAGTCGTAAAACGGAAAAATGGCGATTGAACTAGCCTTTTGGTAACCTAAGTGAGTGTAATAAACTGAGAAATAAAATTTAGAAAAATAAATCCTAAAAATACACTGTTATGGCCGAACCCTCCTAGTGATGAGGTGAGAATTTGACGTTTTCACGTTTTGACATATTTTGACTGAAACTGACGGCTATACATGGTTGTATAGGTTTCCGTACGTGGATTTAAACTCGGAACAGTGAAACAATGGATTGCCCTTGGTCCTGGACCAAGTGGATTGAGGTAAGTGAATTGATTTACACTTGTTATTGCGAAATTCATGTGTGGTTTAAAGTTCTAAGTGTGTGGAGTTGTCCTCTGTGTAGGCATTCCTTGTGTATCAAGCTATTAGTGGAGTTTCTGCGGAGCTCGGTGGACGGATAAAAAGAAAGGTAACCTCTTGGTACTGGGGCTTGTTACCCTTTTGTGTCCCCTGCCTTGCTAGTTGATGGCAACGGTAGGAATTGTGTATGAGTAGTGTAGAACAGCATGAGCATGCATGTGCATTATCACAGTGGGTACTTATGTACCAGATCTCTGGCCAGTAGATATTTTTAACCTTCGGGCAAGTGTTTCCGTACTGCCACTGGATAGGTCTCCGAGAAGGAGTTCCAGTTGACCCAGGGTCGTGGTGTGTTATCCGGATAGGAGCACACTAGGTAGTCTCGGGTGTATATGGTTGGAAGGGGTACCTTGGTGAGTTGTTCTATGAACACGCCAGGGGTAGTACCCATAGGCGTATAGCCGAGGACATGGCGTGGTATTGGTAGCTACCATCCCGCATGTCGTAGTTGTTCTGATATATTCCCCTTTTCTCTAAATCCCTTGCTTTATCACGTTTTACAACAGTGGTGTTGTTTTTATTCTATTGATATACATCGAAGTGAACCATTGGGCGAAGTTTTCTCAAGAGCCTCTTGGTTACTGAGATATATCCGTATATCTCACCCCGTCTCGGGACATTTATTTCAGGATGTATCAGTGGATATGGAGCAGCGGGCAAGAAGCCCGCATGATGACGAGTGGAGCAGTGGTGCATAGTTTAGCTTTAATGTCATTTTAGTTTAGGGATTTATTTGGCAAGTGAAGTTGTAATATGTAAATATTTGTAGTTTAAAGTTAAAGTTGTAAATGTAAATGTAATCCAGTGTTGTAAATGTACCACGGATGTATGCATTATGATGGAAAGGCTTTAGGCCTATTATAGGTTTATGATTATCTGCATTATGGTTTATGCATGAAACTGTTTATGTTTTAAGTGTATATTGGATTGGGTTGTAAGTGCCCCAAGGCGTTGTTGGTCCTTGTGAGTGCCACCCATTGGATTTTGCTGGATTTCAGGTGTATTAGTGATGTTAAACAGCTTATGCAAATTTGGGGATTTTAGGAAATACAAAGGAAACTCTGGCGAATTTTCTGTAGAATTGGCAGTTTTTGGGTGAACTTTGGAAGAGCGTATCTCTCTCCATAGTGGTCCGATTGGGACGTGCCATACGCCATTTTGAAGCTTAAGATATCCCCTACGTTGTATCAAAAGATTAGGTTCATTGGTGGTGTGCGCAGCCCATGGGGGTTGTTGTCACGTACTGCCTTGTTCTGTCCTGTTTAGTGGGCAGACTTGAAGCAGTTTTGGGAAATTAATTCCCGCTTCGTTACTTGGTCAAATCAAGCATACGATATATCAAATTTAAGTTTGAGGTGTCTAGTTTATGGTATAAAAGTTTGAGAGTCATTGGCTGGGCGGTTAGGTGCAATTTATTCCGTGAAGATTGGAGGTTTTAGGCTGTTTTGGAGTTGGTAGGCAATGTTGTTGGTCCAACTTCAAACGTCGATAACCGGAGCTCACGAGCTCGGAATCGAGTGTGTTAGCTTGTTAGAAAGTTAATTGAATAAGGAAAAAAGATAACCTGGATTTTAAGTTTGGATTTTTATTTTGTGTTCGTAGAAAAACAAATTGGCAAATCCTGTTAAGTGGTAAAAACGTAAAAAGTGAGGAATTGGCTAAGTGGGTTTATGGGAACCCCTTAGTATCTTGTATGTGATAAAATAAAGTGTATAAATAGTTAAGTAAGTCTTCCGCTAGTGTTTCAGTTACGATCACAGCTTTTTATTATTACGCTTTTTATACTTTTACTGTTCGCGTAATAATCGAAAAAAATTTATTCTCATTTTTATAAATGAATTGTTGTGATTGTAACTGCGCTTAATATCATAATTAATGTTAACAATACTGGTGTACAACGGGCTGTTACATTTTATGGTATCAAAGCAGTTTTGTTAGGGAACTCTGATAATATATTTATAGATGTGTTATGTGCTACATAGTTGTATGTAGATTCTTATCGATTACTGTATATGTAATTCCTTAGTGTGGGTATGATCAACCCATTCCTTTGTGTTACATGTGTGGTCATCGTAAGAAGCCTGCGTAGTAACCTTGAAGCACCGAATGTGAGTATTTAGCCTGATGTTGTGGCTGTAGTGTTAACTGCTCCATGGACAAAGGACAACAGTAAGTCAAGTGTGAATATTAGAAGGCATAAGGAAAAAAGATTTAAATATTATATCTGACTTCGATGAAAGTCAAAAGAAAAGTGTATTATAAGCAACAGTGGTGTACAATTTATGATATGTACAATATGTGCATAGACGAACTTTGCAGTACTATGAAAAATAAACATATAACAGAGATGAGCTTATGAGATTGGTGAAATTCCAAGTATATGTGTAGTATAGTAAGACAATTATGTACAAGTGGTCTTGGTGAATAGACTTCATCAAGGCGAGAGGTTTTGAACCTGAAGAATTATTGAGAAAAGGGAACAGATATGCGTATGTGTGAGTTAAATACATCATGTTTGATTATCGGTTATGAGACCAGGACAAGTGCGGTGCACTTGAATGAATTGGGATGGTTCAAGCAGAGAAACAAATAGAATATTTGACGAGTAATCCTACGAGGTTTGACCACGTGAAAGTATGATGCTGGTAGATTGGTAATGTCAGAGATATTGAAATATGGTAGTGAATTCCATAAAGAGATAGTGTTGACTAAACACAAGTGAGGTGAACTAATTATGTGTATATTATTATGTGGAGTATGTATAAGGAAAAGTGAAGGAATCTCCATGGATGGCACAAGATATATGTACCATGAAGACACTATTGCAGTTAGTGGAGGTCGACTCAGATTGGCAGGCGTATCAGTGATAAAGGAACATGATGGTTGAGATGTACAGTCATTTGTACGAAAGTAAGAGAATTGTAAAGAAATTATGATCTGGTGGTATATGTATATGTACTACTAATAGTAGTGCACTTATGAAAATATTGGTATTTGATACGGAGTGATAGAAGGAGTAAAGGTATTTACAAGGTAAAGAGACATTCTTACAACCACCAAGGGTGGA
>JAVKPL010007934.1:0-30893 GCA_032173675.1 Gastrolobium villosum | reverse complement strand
ATTGCATATAACAGCTCAACAACATTACCAAATATCAAAAGCATGTAACACAACATGCATATAACCATCTCCCCATGGGACATGGTGGAACCACAACATGGCTAAACCAAGGACACGAAAGCTTACCTTGCAAGCAATCAATCCAAGCCAAGAGTCCACCCACTCTCAAGTCCAAACACAGCAGTATCACAATCTGTTATGGACCAATAATATATCATTAATTATGCATCACAAGCATACAACTTAAAGACTACGTCTTTTCTTTACGTTTTACGTCTTAAGGCTTCCAACAAAGCCATAAGCCCTTAATCATGTGATTCTGACTTAGTTCATTAATTACAAAAGTTCAATTTCCTTAATCTAGGGTCCACAAACCTCCAATAGCCTACTGTTCACACATCACAGCTACTGTTCTGCGAAATCGCAGGATATCCGGATATTACAAAGTGCATATCTGGATATGCAATATCCGGATATCACACTGGCCATATCCGGATATACCATATCCGGATATCCAGGTCCTATATCCGGATATGAATATCCGGATATCGATATCCGGATATCTGTTCGACAAATATCCGGATATCTCACGACATAATGCAGTTTCTGCATTTCGTGAATATTCAGTCCAAAGGGTCTAACTTTAACCGATTAAAGACACTTAATCATGCATTTCTGGGTGTGTTTAACCTTCCACACCCTTAAGTTATCAACTTAGTTCAATACATGCATCAAAGTTCCATTTTTAAGCATATAAACACATGATCATGGTTGGTATCTGTAACACCCCGTTCTAGAACCGGTTTGTTAACATTGACTTATGATATTAAGCGCAGTTACAATCACATTGGTGCAATTGAAATCCAGTTAAAATTATCTTTTAAAACAAGCCGAATTAAAATTACTCAATTGTGTGATCATAACCATAATACATTGCGGAATAACATACTTAAAGCTTAATACCATACTTTCATTTCATTTTTTATGGTCTCCATTTGCCCATTATATTATAGGATTTTTCATTAGTTACGCGTGGGTTCAAACCGCGCTCAAATCGGAGCACCGTAGCCCAAGTTATGAGGTCTCTAAACGACAGGTGCTGAATCGTCAGATCCTGTGCGCTTCAAGCGTAGAACTATACGCTTCAAGCGTAGAGGAAATTAATGAGACAGTGGGACTACGCTTCAAGCATGGATCCTACGCTCCGAGCGTGGACAGTCTGGAGCAAGCACCCAAAGGCAGTTTGACCTACCTGTGGTGTTTTAACCATAACTTGAGTTATACTTATCCAATTTACACAATCTTGGTCTCTATGGAAAGCTAAGAAACATATCTACAACTTCCATCAAGACACAAGGATCCAAATCTATCGTATAGGATATGAAAATTGGACAACAAGACAGGGTATTTTGGCTCTTACTTGAATTTTCAATCAAAGGTTTTCTTTCACCTAATTTACATCATATAATCCATTCAATACATGAATTCTAGTCTCTCTAGATACTTACACACTAAGAGAAACATGCATACCGTCTCATCTTACATATATCCTCATTAGTTACAACATTACAACATCATCAGGTCTCAATTACATCATGTGACATCAAAATATACATATCGCAATTCTAAATGGCATGCAACTCAAAATGTCAAGCCATCAGGTACAAGCTACTCATGCTTCTTGCCTCGGTCAACTTTACCTCTATCAGTACCTGAAATGTTGCCCCACAATACGGGGTGAGATATACGAATATATCACAGTAAACCAGGGTTCCTTGGAGATCACTCCACCCTAAGGTTCACTTTCGATGTACACATAATCATAACAGCTTAACACATTCTTATCCATAAACATTACATGGACTTCCAAGAGAGATCCACGAATGGCTGTTTCTCTTAGGCTCTTATCACATGGAGATCCACATAGGGCTGTTTCTCTTAGATTCTTACCACATGGAGATCCACATAGGGCTGTTTCCAAGGGAAGTTCCTACCAATCATCCTCATCATAATACTATCAATCATAACCTCAATCACAATCCTCAACCATTAGCTCATTCATTCTTTTCTACCTCTATAACCATTCCTCAATGACTCTTCAACAATCAACGTCAACTAGTAATCATTCATCAATCATAACATGTATCAATGCATGAATCAATGCATGAGCATACAATTACTATCATAATTACATATCACATCTCATAAACCATCTCTCCTCAACGGAGTATGGTGGAACACTCAATGGGATTAACCCCAAGGTCCAAAGGTTTACCTTGCTCTTCAACTTTCCTCAAAGCTTTCCTTTCCTCAATTGAGCACAACCACAAGGGTTGGTCACTCCTCTTGGTTCTCTTGCCTCAACCCTATCAATACAAGGGATACAATCAATCATTCAACTCATCAATTGCCCAAAATGCTAGAACATCCATAAGCCCAAGCATGAATTTTCCCCACATATTGAACAATGACTAAATGACTATCTAAACTCATTTCTACCGTTCATTTATCATCCACAACAACTTTTACAAAGGGATTAAGTTTAAATCAAACTCAAACTCATAAAACCCCAAAAAACACTATTCATCATCTTCCTCAACATGCAATCTCCATGAAAATAGAGTTCAAGGAGAAGAATCTTACCAAAATTGGGTGTACAACCAAGGGATGGTGTTACCCTAAGCTCCCATGGTAGAAAATGCCATTAAACTCCTCAACTTCTCAAATGGGGCGAATTTTAGGAAGGAGAGATCTCACTCCATAATGCTTCCCACTCAAAACTAAGCTTGGATTATGAAAGATGAGAAGATTTGGAGTGAATTAGGCTTTTGAATCTCTTAAAATGGCCAATGATTGCTCCCCCTAGGGTTTTCCCCTTCTCCTTCCTTTTCTCTTCTTTTCTCTCTTCTTTCTCTCTTATTTCCTTCTTTCTTTCTTTCTTTCTTTCTTCTGGTCCACGACGGGTTGGCGAGGGATTTTGGGTTCCTTTAGTTGCTGGTCACTTAACATAGGTTAAGTGGGTATCGGTTCATCTATCTATTCAATTCCATAAATTACCAAACTTTACCCAACAGTCTGGAATATTTTTCTAGGAATATTTCTACTTCCATTTTTATATTTTGGGTACTTTTGTCTACACCCATTTATACCCCTTAATTTTCACAGAGTACACTTTTTACCTCAAAAGGGACCCCAATTAATTTTATAAGGGAATTTACTTATTTTTACTCCCTATTACATGCTTAATTACTTAATTAAAAGTAAATAATTAAATTATTTAAGTTAGGGGTATTATATGCACCCCAACTTTTTTTAGCGATTTTGTCCTCAAAATCAACAGAACTACTCATCCAATCAACTAGGGATTTATCGGAGAACCCTTCTTGTGTTCCCGAAATTACCCCGTTCATTACTTCCTCTTTTCCTCATCATCTTATCATAAGATGAAATCTTTCATTCATGATTAGATCTATGTTTTATAATTACGTGATACTTCTGTATTCAAGCACTTTTATCTTTCATCTTCCTCAAGGGTCATACCTATTCACTTGATATTTAACCCTGACCTTCGGTGGTTTTACTAATAACCTCAAACAAAACCTCATCTGATGGAACTTCCAAGAGAGATCCACTATGGGCTGTTTCTCTTAGTTATCTGCCAACAAGGAGGTCCCGAAGGCTAACTCCAAGGGAAGTTCCCCTCAATATAGACCTTCAATGAGAATTCTCAATCTCATAGGATACTATCCTCATGGAGGTAATACTACCACTTCCATGGAAAGGTCATTGCATACAACTTATCATCTTTTAGCAATCTATGCATAGTCTAGTCTCTAATTACTAGACATAACTAATCACATAATCATAATTGAGTCCACAGTCTAAGCATATGCGACTCCAACCTCAATAAACTATGCATGTTATACTAATCTACATGCATCATACCTTCCGTCAATCGTGGAAACCTCTCTAGCTGGGGTTGGGTCGAAGTGCTAACATGTGCCGTTGCTGAAGGATCAGAGACCACTTGCACTTGAGCAACCTGTCCCACGATCTGGGGACAATCCCTCGCATAGTGACCAGGTCTATCACACTTGAAACATACGTTTTGGCCCATCAAACAAACGCCCTTGTGATGCCTCCCACAGTTGTCACACTTGGGCACAAGAGGTCTTTCATTATCCCAACTCTGTTGGTTCCCGCTTCTCTTAAACTTTTCTTCCGACTGTCTAACTTGTAGTTTTTCTTTTCTATTCTTGTCATCCATCTTCTTACTCTTTTCTGAAGTAGAGCCAGTTGCTTCACTAGCACCAATTGCTCCACTAGCACCAGATGCTTGTGCCTCAGAAGACTTCTTACTTTTCGACACACTATAAACTTCTTCCACCTTTCGGCATTGGTTCACAAACTTGCTAAACTCTCGGATATCACAATTAGACATTTTCTCGTTCAGACCCCATTGAAACTTAGAGGTCATCTCAGCTGGAGTGGGCAAAGCTCTCCCATAATTTGCATATTTCACCAATTCATTGAATTTAGCAAAATATTGGTCAATAGACATTGACCCTTGCTTCAAATCGTTGTATTCATTCTGCTTCATTTCCCTAGCCTCCCTAGGGAAGTAGTTGTCCAAGAACAACGTCTCAAACAACCGCCAGGTAATTTCCCGGCCTTCAGCTTCTAGAGGTTGCACTGTATTAGTCCACCAATCTTCAGCTTCCTCTTCCAGCATATAAACGGAGTAAACCAATTTCAAAGCATCAGGGCACCTCATAACCCTAAAAATCTTCTCCATAGCTTGGAGCCATTTTGCTGCCACCATAGGGTCATATTCTCCTTTAAAAGAAGGAGGTTTGTGTTTCCTAAAAGCCATTAATCTTCTTTCCTCAACTTCGTGCTCATCAACCTGTTCTGCATGGGGTTGACGCACCTCAGTATGATGGCTATGACTACCTGAGTGGTGACTCGCTTCACCCTCATTATTACCCGCTCCGTCTTCTTCATTGTGAGCAGGTGGAGTAGGCGTGGCAGTGTGAGGAGGAGGAGATGGTTGCCGGTTCTCGGGTCTAGCACCCCTCAATGTCCTCAATTCATTCATCATTGCGGCCATAGCATTCCGCGTGTCTTCATTTGTCTTAAGTAAGTTTTCGTTAGCTCGACGACTAACCTCTAACTCCCTTTGTACAGCTGCCAGGGTTTCAACCATAGGATCCGGCTGCCCACCTATTGCCCCACGACCACCTCGGGGCCTAACCAAAGCAGCCAAAACAGGATCTGGCTGAGCATTTGCATTCGATGCTTCGGTGTTATTTCGGTTCCTCGTCATGACACTACACATGTTACACAAAGGAATGAGTTGATCAGGCTCACACTAAGTGATCACAAATGCAATAATCACCAAGAGTACCAAAATAACTACAAAGCATTAAACACCAAGCAAGCATAACATCAATCTACAAGTTTCCCTGAGAAACTGCTCTGATACCATAAAATGTAACACCCCGTTCTAGAATCGGCTTGTTAACATTGACTTATGACATTAAGCGCAGTTACAATCACATTGGTGCAATTAAAATCCAGTTAAATTTCTCTTTTAAAACAAGCCGAATTAAAATTACCCAATTGTGTGACCATAACCATAATACATTGAGGAATAACATACTTGAAGCTTAATACCATACTTTCATTTCATTTATTATGGTCTCCATTTTCCCATTATATTATAGGATTTTTCATTAGTTACGCGTGGGTTCAAACCACGCTCAAATCGGAGCACCGTAGCCCAAGTTATGAGGTTTCTAAGCGACAGGTGCTGAATCGTCAGATCCTCTGCGCTTCAAGCGTTCAGAGGGAAATTAATGAGACTACGCTTCAAGCGTGGATCCTACGCTTCAAGCGTGGATCCTACGCTCCGAGCGTGGACAGTCTGGAGCAAGCACCCAAAACAGGGCAGTTTGACCTACCTGTGGTGTTTTAACCATAACTTGAGTTATACTTATCCAATTTACACAATCTTGGTCTCTATGGAAAGCTAAGAAACATATCTACAACTTCCATCAAGACACAAGGATCCAAATCTATCGTATAGGATATGAAAATTGGACAACAAGACAGGATATTTTGGCTCTTACTTGAATTTTCAATCAAAGGTTTTCTTTCACCTAATTTACATCATATAATCCTTTCAATACATGAATTCTAGTCTCTCTAGATACTCATACACTAAGAGAAACATGCATACCGTCTCATCTTACATATATCCTCATTAGTTACAACATTACAACATCATCAGGTCTCAATTACATCATGTGACATCAAAATATACATATCACAATTCTAAATGGCATGCAACTCAAAATGTCAAGCCATCAGGTACAAGCTACTCATGCTTCTTGCCTCGGTCAACTTTACCTCTATCAGTACCTGAAATGTTGCCCCACAACACGGGGTGAGATATACGAATATATCACAGTAAACCAGGGATCCTTGGAGATCACTCCACCCTAAGGTTCACTTTCGATGTACACATAATCATAACAGCTTAACACATTCTTATCCATAAACATTACTTGGACTTCCAAGAGAGATCCACGAAGGGCTGTTTCTCTTAGGCTCTTACCACATGGAGATCCACATAGGGCTGTTTCCAAGGGAAGTCCTTACCTAAATCTAGGAACCTCCAAGAGAGATCCACATAGGGCTGTTTCTCTTAGATTCTTACCACATGGAGATCCACATAGGGCTGTTTCCAAGGGAAGTTCCTACCAATCATCCTCATCATAATACTATCAATCATAACCTCAATCACAATCCTCAACCATTACCTCATTCATTCTTTTCTACCTCTATAACCATTCCTCAATGACTCTTTTGTATAAAATATGTTAAGAAAGTTTTAAATATGTGTTTGTTAAAATATTTTTTAATGTATTGAATATGATAAAAAATTTTAATAAAATTATAATTTTGAATGGCCCACGGGCTGGTCTTAATCCATAGGATTTTTGGCCTGCGAGCCTTTATTATTGAGGTTCATAGGTTTTTTTGCCCTAACCCACACGAAGTAATGAGATGGGCTGACCCATATTTTTACAGCTCTAGTTAGAGATACTAAATTTTTTGCTATTGCAATTTGCATGTAGGCACATGCCAGAGCAGTGGAGACCACACGAGCAGTATCTAAAATAACCGTGAACTTCTTTGAGACATTAGACATGCATGCATTCAATCTGACCCAAATTGTGGAAGAAGCACAATTTGCCAATGATAACAAATTGTGTGAACTTCAAAAGAAGTTTGAGGTGACTGCAGTGTATTATTATTTCAGAACTGCAAAATTCATGATTAAATGTTTATTGTACCTGTAACACCCCAAATTCTAACAATTTATAATAGCATAAATAAATTCAATAATTTTTATAAATAACAGCGGAAGTTCAAAATAATCAAATTTGGGAAGTGTTACCGCCGCGCTTGTACTGTTGTCAAGCGCAAGGCTAACTTTATTACATTAAAACAAAACTAAAACTAAAGTTTAAATAAAGGAAATATGTATTAAGCATTTATTTAAATCTCATAAACTAGCCAGAAAAGTCTGCTTTGTGATCCTCACTGCCCACAGCTAGCCCCTATCCTTTGCAATCCGCTTCACTGAAAATCTGCTCCCCCGCATCCCAACAGGATCATTGCAGTCAAACAAACACAAAAGTCAGCAAAGCTGGTAATCCCAATCAAAATACAATTAATGTAATTAATAACAAATTAAATCAAATATATATAATCAAATTGTGATAAATCAATTGCACATTAATTAAATCAAATATCAATATAATATTTATCATAAATATTCTTAATCATAATCACATCAAATTATCAGCTTCAACATATATTCACATCGAATCAAATTTCATTCATAATCTTTATTAAGTTTATTTAGTGGAGTAGTGGGAAGAGAACCATGGTAGACCCGGGACCCTGTGACCCGGGAAACCCTGCCAGTCACAAACAAATCACATTGGCCATAATCAATTCACATCTTCCTAGTGTCCCGGATATCCTGCCAGACACCTCTTCCCAAAGTTGCTACTAGTATCCCGGGAAACCCTGCCAGATACCACTTTGAGAAGAACGGATATTCTCTGTTCACATCGTATAAATATATCGGAGGCATAAAGCCCAAGGTTGTGTTCATCACTTTGGGAGGTACCATCCCAAAGCTATCTTCCCACTATTATTTATTACAATCACACACAATCAATTCAATCTTATCACAAATAGTTTTCATGATTTCACATCAATTCAATCAAGAGTGTAATTTCTAAATTCAACCTTTCGATAATATCATAATTTCCAAGTTCAATCTTTCAATAATATCATAATTTTAATATTCAACATCTATCATAGAAAAACCCAAATTCAATCATCATATCAAGAGTTTCCAAAGAAAAATTCAAACATTCACATCTAATAAATTTAATAGGAAATATAATTATAGTGCCCTAAGCATCGAGATTACATCAAAAATTCATATAAAGCTAACCCTTGACTCTATAGGGATTAGGATTACACCTACCAAATTTCACATAAAATATAATCTAAAAATACCTAGGGATTAGGATTACACATACCAAATTTCACATAAAATATAACATAAAAATACCTAGGGATTAGGATTACACATACCAAATTTCACATAAAATATAACCTAAAAATACCTAGGGATTAGGATTACACATACCAAATTTCACATAAAATATAACCTAAAAATACCTAGGGATTAGGATTACCTGGTCTCCGTTTTCGCTAACGTCTAAAGGGAAAATTTGGGGCAGAGAACCGATTGATAATCAGAAAAATATAAAAAATTGAAAATAATTAAAATAAACTTTTTTTTGGAGTGAGAAGAGAGAGAGTAGAGGAGAAATGTTGAAGAGTGAATTAGTTTGGTTAGGCTAGGCCTCTATTTATAGTTGAAGTTTTGGGCTTATATATTACTGACTCCATGCTGACTCATCATATCTAAACAATTTATGTTTGTTGACTCATCATATCTAAATAATTTATGTTTGTTGACTCATCTTATCTAAACAATTTATGTTTGTTGAATCATCATATCTAAACAATTTATGTTTGTTGACTCATCTTATCTAAACAATTTATGTTTGTTGAATCATCATATCTAAATAATTTATGTTCGTTGAATCATCATATCTAAACAATTTATGTTTGTTGAATCATCATATCTAAACAATTTATGTTTGTTGACTCATCCTAATCCAATCAAACATTACTAATCAAATAATCAAACATTAAAGCTTAATAATCACAATTTATCATCCATTATTATTATTACTAATTTATAATTTATTAATATTATTAATATATTGTATTATAAATTACTATTATTTTCTTGGGATATTACAGTACCACTTTTTTAACTTTGGCAAATTTCATTCTTTACTGGGCGTAGGAATGTACCGCGCATGAAGAAAAGCAACTATTGGAAAAATTGGCAGAAATGCTAGCAAGCTCAAATGCTAGGAAGAAAAAACTGGTAGCGTTGCTTTTAGACATTCTAAGCTTACCTACAGTAGCTTCCATAACTACCTTTAGTGTAAGGTCTTAATATTCTTTTCTTGCCTATTAGGTTCAACTGGCAATTGATGATCTTCGGGAGAATACAAACAGTAATATCAGTAAACTGCGGCAAGAAACATTAACCATGCAAGATTCCACTTCTTCTGTTAAAGCAGAGTGGAGAGTTCACATGGAAAAAACAGAATCCAACTATCATGAGGATACTTGTGCAGTAGAATCTGGAAAGAAAGACCTTGTGGAGGTTCTTCAGAACTGGTATGAACGTACTGGGATAATGCAAAATTTATCCTCTGTTGTATTCTCTTATGTTCACTTAACCGTACTCTGAACAAACATTGCAGCCACAGCAAGGCAGAAATAGGTGCACAACAATGAAGAAATGCTCAAGAGTCCATGCTTAGGCTAGAGAAGAGAAATGCTGCTTCCGTGGATACTGTTGTTGGTTTAAACTTTATTTAATTAAAGAAAATAGAAAATGAAGAGTTTTGTGGTAAAGGGATGTGTCCTTAGGAATTTGTTAGTGGACAATTATTATGCTTAGAGTTGTGTCTTTTAGTTATGAAGAATTGTGTCTTTTAGTTATGAAGAGTTGTGTTGTCTGGAGTCTTTAAGCTTTTGTATGTTGGCCTATAAATAGGTCTTTTGTATTTCATATAAAAAATAGCCTGTGAAAGAGATAATAGAAATAGAGTTTTCAGCTCCTTTATCAGTGAGTTATTCATTTGTTTTGCTCATAATATAGAAATCGATCCAACAAATTGGTATCAGAGCTTGAGCCAATGGAAAATATGAGTAATAGTCTGTCAGTGCCCCGCCTGACAAAGGTGAACTATGAAAACTGGAGCATCCAAATGAAGGCCCTTCTACGAGCCTATGACAGTTGGGGGTTGGTGCAAAATGGGTTCGTAGAACCTGATACAACGGAAGGATATTCAGCAAATCAACTCAAGCAATTGAGTGCATTGAGATCAAAGGATGCAGCGACACTATTTATGATGTTTCAAGCCGTTGAAGAAAGCGGTGGTCTTGAAAAGATTGGAGGTGCGACGACGGCAAAGGAAGCTTGGGATATATTGGAGACGGCTTACAAAGGCGCGGACCGTGTGAAGCAGGTCCGACTTCAATAAGAGGAGAGTTGGAAGGGATGAAGATGAAGGAAATCGAAGGAGTGTCGGACTTCATCACCCGGGTTCAAACCGTGGTGAACCAGTTGAAACGAAATGGAGAGGTGTTGACCGACTCCAGATTCGTTGAAAAAATTCTGAGGTCGTTGACAGATGACTTCGAGAACGTGGTATGTGCAATTGAGGAGTCTAAGGACTTGGCTACGCTCTCTGTTGAAGAGCTAGCAGGTTCTCTTGAGGCGCATGAACAACGCAATAAAAAGAAGAAGGAAGAGACACTGGAGCAAGTACTTCAGTCAAAAGCAAATATCAAGGATGAAAAGGCGCTCTACTCTCAGAATGTCCGAGGTAGAGGTCGTGGACGATGTGGACGAGGAAATGGCCGTGGTGGTAGAGGTCGTGGTCAAGAAGGTCAGAGTGAGGAGGAAGAACAGTCAAGCCAACAGAACTGGCGTGGAAGAGGAGGTCGGTCGTATTACTCCAACATTGAGTGCTACAAGTGTGGCAAGTATGCTCACTTTACAAAAGATTTCTACTGGGATAAATGTTACAATTGTGGTAAGATCGGACATTTCGCAAGAGATTGCCGAGATAAGAAAGAAGTGGAAGAGACAACCAATCTAGCCACTGAAGATGAGGCGAAAGAAGGTATTCTCATGATGGCACACAATGAAGGCAACACCGACAATGACATGGTGTGGTACCTCGACACGGGTGCAAGTAACCATATGTGCGGGCATGAGCACTTATTCAAAGAGATGCGAAAGGTGGAAACTGGACATTTGTCGTTTGGAGATGCGTCTAAGGTTGAGGTCAAAGGCCAAGGTACAAAAGGATGGCTTAGTTGGGTCAATCCGAGATGTGTATTACGTTCCAGACCTCAAGAGCAACATTTTGAGTATAGGGCAACTCATGGAGAAAGGTTATTCAGTACTTATGAAAGACCAGTTTTTACACTTGAAAGATAAGCAAGGGCGTTTGGTTGCTCGAGTTGAAATGGGGAGAAATCGCATGTATAAGCTGAATTTGAGAAGCATGCAAGAAAAATGTTTGCAGGCAGATGTAGAAGACAAGGCGTCACTGTGCTTGCAGGTAAACGTAAAAGACAAGGCGTCACTGTGTTTGCAGGTAAACGTAAAAGACAAGGCGTCGCTGTGTCAAACTGCCATGGACGAGGAGATTAAAGCAATTGACCGCAGCAACACATGGGAGTTAGCGGAATTGCCGAAAGAAAGTCGGCCCATTGGTGTGAAATGGGTGTACAAAAAGAAAATGAATGCTAAGGGGGAGATCGAAATATATAAAGCCCGGCCGGTGGCGAAAGGGTATAGGCAGAAGGCCGGCATTGACTATGACGAGGTGTTCGCACCCGTAGCAAGAATGGAGACTATCAAGCTGTTAATTTCTCAAGCAGCCCAGTTCGGATGGCCGATCTATCAGATGGATGTGAAGTCGGCATTCTTAAATGGAGTACTCGAAGAGGAGGTGTATCTGGAACAACCTCTGGGATTCATGAAAGCAGGACAAGAAAGAAAAGTGTTGAGACTGAAGAAAGCTTTGTATGGGTTGAAGCAGGCCCCAAGAGCCTGGAACACAAGAATTGACAATTACTTCAAGAAAGATGGACTTAAACAATGTCCGTATGAACATGCACTCTACGTGAAGAAAAAAGGAGGTAAAATCCGACGTTGTTGTTTGAGAATTGCAAGAAGAAGATGGGAATGAAGGACGGTAGAGATATTAAAGTTTAAGGGGGAGTGTTGTTGGTTTAAACTTTATTTAATTAAAGAAAATATAAAATGAAGAGTTTTGTGGTAAAGGGATATGTCCTTAGGAATTTGTTAGTGGACAATTATTATGCTTAGAGTTTGGTGAAGAGTTGTGTCTTTTAGTTATGAAGAGTTGTGTCTTTTAGTTATGAAGAGTTGTGTTGTCTGGAGTCTTTAAGCTTTTGTATGTTGGCCTATAAATAGGTCCTTTGAATTTCATATAAAAAATAGCCTGTGAAAGAGATAATAGAAATAGAGTTTTCAGCTCCTTTATCAGTGAATTATTCATTTGTTTTGCTCTTAATATAGAAATCGATCCAACAGATACTATTGTTCGGTAGGTTTTTCATACTCTGTTGGGATCAAAACTGTCTATATATTTGGTTCTTTTTTTCCCCCAATTGCTTTCAATCAGGGGAGGAATGGAAGCTAATCAAGTCCTATGAGCCCGATTCTCAAGTGCTGTGTCAACTACACTTGAAGATGCAGAAACAGCAAACAAGAATATGAACTCATCCATTGAATGTCAGGATTTAGTTTCATACCTATGCATAATAAATGCCTTGGTTTAATCATGCCATAAATACCAATTAAAAAGTTATTTACGCTTGCAGATTCGTTGCAACTTGATCATGAAGCTTGTTGGAATCTGAACTCTATGATTAACCCATGCTTTGGTGACTTAAGAGCATTGAAGGTTGGTCATCACGATAGAATAGAAGAGATAACTGAAAATTCAGGGAAATGTCTTCTTTGTGAATATGTGGTAAGAGACTTCACGCACAATTTCCTTATAGTATCTATATGTATGTAAAGATTCGGGTGTCAAACAATCCTCATCTTTTTAGCCAAGTAGTTAGAGAAAAGCAACTATTTTTAACATGTAGAGCATGAAGTATTTCACATGAAGCACCTTTTTTGTGGTCCACGAAATGGGAGTTATCTTTGGCTTCTGGACTCTTAATTTTTTTTAATTTGAAACTACCATGTGAAATACAGGTAGATGAACCATCCTGTTCAACACCAAGAAAGAGATCCTTCAATTTACCCAGTGTTTCATCCATAGAAGAACTAAGAACCCCATCATTTGAGGAATTACTGAATTCATTCTGGGATGCTAAATCTCCAAAACATGCAAATGGTGATGTTAAATACATTGGGGCATATGAAGCATCTCAATCAGTTAGAGATTCCAGAGTTCCTCTCGTTGCTATTAACTAGGATAGCCGAAACTCTGTAAATAGCATATTGTTCAAATATAATTCTATAGATGTGAAGTATTCATTTTGCTTTCTTTTTTTTTTTGGATAGAGAGCAAAAGAGAAGGAAAATAAAAAGGATACTGTTTGGGAAGGCAGAAATATGTAAAGGTTACCTTTTTTGCTTCCGTGTACATCTATTACTGATGTCAACTGAAATTGGATCATATTATGATTGTGGCGGGTTTGTGTTGAATCTCAAGCGTTCCTTAACAATTTTATTATCGCGGCAAATGTGAGAGGTAAGGGAGGGTATTAAGTGGCTTGAAGTATAAAAGTTCATTGGTTTCTTCCAGTAAACTAATCACCTACATTTCATTCAATATAATACATAAAAGTTTCTGAAATCATTTCATTCCATATGTTGTTACTAAAATCTTGATCCAAATTGAATTGAACCATATATACAGATAAAAAAAAGAATATTGAGATGCAGTACAACAACGCCATATTTAGCTCCTTGATCCATCTCAACGTATACAAGGAGCTATACTTGAGATCACTATATAATTTGACCAAAAAGTAATTATTTATTGGGTGCAAAATCATAAAGACGGGATGATCTTAACCAAATTCCATGAACTTCAACATGATTACATTCTATTCTATCTTCCCGATCAAATCAATATACAAGAATACTGTGCCCGGAATATATACTACCACAGCTACAACCAGTATAACTGAGCTCTTGAATGCTGACAGACCAAAACCTGCAGAAACACGTCTGTCATTGTTTCAGTCACAAGTTGAAACCAATTGGTAGAATTTTACAAATAAACACAACAAAAAAATAAAATATATATATATATATATATATATATATATATATATATATATATATATATATATATATATATATATAACAGAGACTGTACTTTATATCCAACTGTGCATGAAGATCTTAATTCAAAGATACTTCTCAAAACCAACCACCCCAGCAGGTCTCTTTCTTTTATAGTTCACAAACAAGGGTATTATAATATATAAAAGGCAAATCAAACATCAAAGTGAATTTGCAATCAGAATAATGCCATGATGTAAAGAACTACCTGGAGAATTCATCACAATAAGCTTGCACTCATTAGTTCAACAGGCCTTTCTCGCCCAAATGATTCATCATCAAAATCTTCATTTGTTGAATTTTCTTGGCATAACAATTTATTCTCTTGAGTGGGATTTAAGCAAGGAGCATCCCAAACCATTGAATTACCCTCACATACATTGGCTTGTTTGGAAGCATGATGGACATCAACATTGTCCTCCGCATTTAGCCTTGTATTATTAGAAATAAGTTCCATTCCCTTATCATCATCAATGCTTGATGGATCCACATTGAGATCTGAGCACAAATCATATCCACTTTGCTCCCCAGTTCCATTACAAGCAACAGTTACTGTTCCTTGGTCAGATTGATCTGCCGCATCTTTTTTCTGCCTTTTCCATTTCTTTGTAGATGAAGTGCCATCATCCTCAAAATCTTCCTCTTCTCTTTCTCTATGCAAATAAACCCACAATTTCCTTTCACCATCAAATTGTACACAAGGATCGCGTTCATAATGTAATCGATCCAAGGCCCCACTAACTACTTGGTTAATTTGGGCATCAGATACATCTTCAACAATATATTGAGAATCTCTAATTAATGTGCAAACATCTGCTCTAGTACCAATACTTCCAGGCAACCTGGCAGCTGCATCTCTGACAAGACAAAGAATTGTAACATGTGGTGGTCGATCACGTTTCAACATAAAATGGTCTCTGGCTTTTGATGTTGGCTTACCACCACACCTTCTCAAGGGTGCAACAATAGATTTTTTACCATCAGCTGCAGTATAAGAGAAGGCTCTATCAGGAATCGAGTACCTGAGAACTTCCTCCTTTCGGAAATAGTCCCTCACTTCCTCAGAACTTGGGCTTATAGTGTTAAGACTCTTTTGGGCTCTAAGGTCCCTAAACCTCTCTTTCTCATCAAGGCTGACTTGCATCAAAGCCAAAGGTGGTGCAGGAAGACTTCCAATTTGTTGAAGAGTTTCTTGACCGCATTTTAGCCACTGGGCAAAGGAATCAACCAATTTGACAAGCATCTTATAAGGAAGACCCCAAGCTTCAGGAGATGTCACCTCCTCAATGGTGTCATGGTCAGGTGAATTATCAGAAACTGGGCCAGTCCATGACCAACTTCTTGTAGATTTTTCATAAACTACTAGCACCTTCCAACCCTTTGCTCCTAAAGGTGCTGTTTTTGAAGAGAATATCTTCAGAACACCTCTGACTAAATCCTGCAAAGGCTCTTGTGTCTCAAGAATACAAGGATCACCAGGGTTTGATCTCACACGATTAACAATCTCCTGAATAGTCAGACATGGCATATTCAGTTGGTCAGCATGCTCACAATTGGAAACAACCTTCTCATTTGAAAGAACACAAACACTGCCTTCCTGTGCTTTGTCATGCTCTTCTCGAGGCTTCCCCACCTCTAAACAGTCTTCTCCAACTTGGTTAATCATTGCCATGCGGACTGCTGAAAGAAGATGTATAATGGAAAATGAGAATCCAGTATGAACAGTAGGTGTGATCAAAGTAAATGGTTTTTTCTGTGGCTTAGATTCCAGCTCCATGTCTGCCACTCCCATATCAGTAACTAGTGGCTCAGAATTTTCCATATGTGAACCAATCGTCAATGCTCCTGTTTTTTTCTTTGATTTTCTCCTCAAGGAACTAGAATCATCAGTTTGGGGAAGAAAGTTAGACAGAAGATCAGCACCTTCATCTCTTCCATCAAGATCTCCCACATCATCCTTCACTTTCCGCTTCTTCACTGTTGAGTTACAACCCAGTAACGGTGCCCTAGACCTTTTATTTTGATCACCATTATATGCACCATATTTTTTCCCTTTTTTCCCAAACCTACTCTGCCCAACTCCATTACCATCCACCAGCAACCGTTTCCCAAGAGAGTCATCTTCCTCATCACCCGCATAATCATGCAAGTATTTTGACCTGGGAATGGGATGATCAAGGCCAGTTCTCCCTCTCTTCTTTCGCTCTGTATTATATGAATTCAAGTAGGTCATGTCTAACCCTTCAACAGGTTCCTGGCCATTCCGGCCCATCATGTATACCTCACTCCAATCACCATCACCATCATTAAGCTTATCTGAACCTGAGGGATAGCTCTCTTCCATAATTTTATCAGCCGAATCATGCAAACGACCACCATTGCATACTTTACCCTTCTGCTTGGCTTTTGAAAGGTAATTTTCAACCTGAGGCATATGCCCCTGCTCTCCAAAGCTGCCCTTCTTTTTGGATTGTTTTGTCCCATGCTCCTTCATATCTTTCCTAACAGAGTTGGACTTCTTAGGAGCTAGGTGAGACTTCAATGATGTCAGGTGAGAACCATCAGCAGTACCCATCAAGTAAGAAAATTTGCTACGCAACAAAGGATTGTCATCGTCATCGTCATTCAATTGCTCTGATGAGTCTGATTCAGTTTCTTCACTTCTAAGAAGCATCCTGTTACCCCTCAGAGCCATTGTCTCTTGTCCTCTATTCTGTATTAAATTACCTTTGATCTTCTCTTGCAATGAATTTGTTCTGAAGTCAGAGGATAGAAGTCTATCACTCACCTGTGGTGAGGAAGACCTATAAGCCATGTAATTGAGATCAGGAGACTCCCTCCCTGTCTTCAATTTCTTGCTCTTTAGATTCCAATCATTATATTTGAATGGTGAATCCATAGCAAATTCCTCTCTCAGTGTTTTGTTGTTGCCGAAAAGTTCATTGAGATCTGATGAACCAGCCAGATTTCCTTTATGCGGTATATGTGAGCCCCTCGGTCTAGATTTCATCTGATCACCACTAAAAAATTGCTGAGCATTTTCAGGATATTTAGCCTTTCTAGAAAAATCATTGGAACCTCTCATAGAAGAGGGCTTTGCTGTTAACATTTTCATATCTGAAGATTGGTTTGGATTCCTAGCGTATGTATGCAGGTCAACCTTTGAAGACAGAGATCGACCCATCAAATTGTCAGTATCTATTTCATCACCTCTCAGAAGGTCAAGCCTCTTCCCCACTCTCAGAACACCGGACTTGTCCGTCAGGTTACCACGTAATACATTACGATTTCGTTGGACACTATGTCCATATGTCAGTTCCTCATCATCCTCACCATTCCTCAGCTGATCCCTCATCGTAAGCATTGACCCTGAATCATACCCCACTGACTTATTCTGCCTTAAAAGAGCAGTAGCTGAACCATTCATCCCAGGATCCAAAGCATGGTAAACAGAAGACAAATGACCTGCTGGATCCTTTGCTGATGGTGTCTTTGAACCAGCCAGCTTGAGTATACCCTTTGGGTTTGGCTTTCCATACTTCTCTGGTTCCAAAACTACTGATTGTCCTCGTGAACGGACTTCTAAGCCTGTACTCACCCCATGGGAGGAATAACGACCCATTTTCCGCATGACTTTCTTATCCTTTTTCTTCCTACTCCATAAACCTTCACCGGACTCTTCACCGGACAAATCAACCTCCAAATCTTCCATCTTCTCGTGCATCAAACTTTTTTGACTTTTCATGATGTTCAAAACACGAAGCCTTTCTTGGATGCTGTATCCCCTACAATTAAGCCAAGCATCCCTTATCTGACAAAGACTGTTAACCATGTCGTTCTGATACCTCCTCAATAGATGATAGTGCCGTCGCTTCTGAAAAAAAATCATACCCTCCCTGTAAAGGGCAACTCTTGGTTCACACAATCCACCCTTAAGCATATCAAATAACCTCTTCATGGGACTCCCAAAATGCAAGTTACAACCATTAAAAAGCTCTTTCAACGTTAAAACAAAAGTCTCTCGGTCCATGTCAGGCAGATACTTAGCAAGTTCAAATCGCTCCTCCTCACTCAAACACTCATTCCACACATCCAAAGATAGTACATCTTCGAGACCCTGAAGATCATACAGTTCCAAGGGAATGCTGCAAGTCTGATTCCCAATCTGGCAAAACTCAGCCACAGTCTCACCCAATTCCAGCAAATCAAAGTCATCAGACCCTGCCCCAGAATCTGCATCATCAAAATCATCCTCCTCATCAGATTCCATACCAGTGTTACGCCGCTGAACTTCACCCTCATCGCTAGACATAGTGCCCCTACTTTGGGTCGAGAACTCGGAAATAACCCTCGACACCTTCAAGTTGTTCTTCTCAATCGCCATCCAATTGCCGCCAAAAAACCTCAAACAAATTGAACTCCCGCCGAATCAATCTCAATCCAAAACCCTAACCAACACCGACAAAAACAAAATAATATCATAACCTAACAATTTCAATACCCATAAGGGAAAAAAAAAAAAAAAACTAAACCCAGTAACGCATTTAAAAAAAAAAAAAAAAAACCAAATTCTAGAAAAACGAGAAATATTAGAAAAGAAAAATCAAAAGTTCTGAGATTTGGGAATGGAATACCTGAATGGATCGCAGTGATAAAACTGAGGAGGAAAGGACGAAGACGAATACGAATACGAGGTGGAAAAATAAAGGTTTGAGAGCATGATTGTTACGCAGCGCGATGGAGAATGAGTATGAGGCTGTGCGAATCTCAGAAACCCTAATTAGGGTAAATGAAGCAGTTGTGAAATTATATAGAGATAAAAAAGAGGGGTGAGACAGAAAGGAAGGTCACAGAGATGAAGAAGACGTAGATGATGACGTGGAAGGATAAGAACCGTCTGATCGTGATTTGAGCGAAAAGACGAAAAAGGACACCACAAACAGAGTCATAGAGAGAGGGAATGTCAATGTGACCGTGATCCGATCCACATTAAACCGCCAATTGTCCTTATCCGACGTCGTTTTTCCGAGTTTCTTAGTATTAGCTTTTCATTTTTGGTTTTATTTCCCCCCTTTTTTCCCGTTATATCATTCATGAGACTATTTTAAAACCCGGCTCGGACGGGCCGTGTCAGACACCTCTTTTCAAAATTGCTACTAATATTTCGGAAAATTCTGTGATATCACCTTGTGAGGAATGGATATTCTCAATAATATTCATATAACTAACATATTTCTTTAGGGACTAGGATTACATTACATGAAGATTTGAATCACATCAAATAAATTATAAAACACAATTATAGTACCCTAAGCATCGAGATTACATCAAAAATTCATATAAAGTTAACACTTGATTCTCTATGGATTAGGATTACCCAATAAAAATTTCATACACAACAAATCTATAACCACCTAGAAATTAGGATTACGCCCAAAATTCATATAAAATCGATAACATACAAAATCTAGGGATTATGTTTACATTACCAAATTTCAAATAAAATATAATTTAAAAATACCTAAGGATTAGGATTACAACTAATTAATTACAAACAAAATTATAACCTAAGAGCACCTATAGATTAGGATTACCCAATAAAACCGGGACTTGGTGACCCGGTGGGTTCCCCGGTCCGAGTGAGTTGTTGAACCGCTTCTGCAGTCAACCCGGATTGGATCAGTTGATCCGGCCGAAACCCGGTGACCCAGTGACCCGGTTGACCCGGGTTAGATCGGTTATTCCTTTTTTTTGGTAATTTTTTTTTTGTTGATAAGAACTTTTGAATTAATTCATATTCATATTTTATGATGAATATGATTAAAAGTAAGGAGAAAATAATAAGGTATTTTAGATTAGTGCAGTTCGTTTATGTAATTTAGTTGCATCTTATAATGATCTCATGAAGTTAAGTGGTGATAAACACTGATGGTCTCATGATCTCATCTCAACGGTGGACACTTTTTTCTTAGTGTATATTTCATGCATACTATTTGTGATCATGATTTAATTTATCTGTATCATGTCAAGTACAAAAAGTGCATTTAACTTATATTGCAGTTTTCTAACAAAAAAAAAAAACTTATATTGCAGTTTTAATCCAATATTATGATATGGTTTAGAGCTACAAGCTTAGAAGTATATAAAATTTGTTATTATTGAAAATCAAATTATTTTTTGAAGTGATAGTTTTTTATGTGAATTTTTATTAATATAAGTAATATTTTTATATTTTTAATATGTAAACAGTAAATCTGGTTGAACCCGGTCGAACCAATGACCCAGTAACCCAGTACCTCGACCGGTTCGATGACCGATCCGAGTTTTAAAACAGATGACCGGGCGTTTTTCCGAGTTTCTTAGTAGCTTTTCATTTTTTGATTTATTTTCCCCCCTTTTTTCCCGTTATTTCATTCATGAGGCTATTGACACTGCTTGTTCGCCTAACTGCAAAACGCTGCTTGAATAATAAAACGCCATTTTGGCCTTAATTTTTTTTTTTCATTTATTGGTTTCAGATTTTTAAAAAATGGAAAAATATATTTATCCTTTTTTTTGTAAAAAATATATTTGTCCTTTTAAATGATATGTAATTGTATTATTTTAAGGAAAAAAAATGTTTGTCATTTTAAATAGGGGTGTTCATAAACCGATTCAAACCGCAAAAACCGAACCGAAAAACCGAAAACCGAAAAAAACCGGAAAAATTTACTGGATTTGATCGGTTTTCGGTTTTGATGTTGAAAACCGATCCAATCCAAATCGAACCAAACTTTTTTTTACCAAATTATACCTATCCCAAATAATAGCCGGCCCAAAATTTTAAACCCACCCGTGCGTTAACCCATTAGTTTTTTTTGGTATATAGCCCATTAGTTTTAAACCCACCCAAAGTTCTAAACCTAATCCATCCAAACTCACCAGTGGCATCTGAGTCTTGCCATCTCTCAGTCTCTCACTTTTTTCAGTCACTCACGCTCTGGCACCAGTAGCATATCTCTTTCTTCTCAAAAATCAACGTTTGTCTCTTCCGTTAAACATATAACAAAGGTACTGTAACACTTGATTTTATTTGCATCAAGGGCATGATAAAGGTATAGCAAAACAGATTTCTAAATTTCTTCCCGTTATTCGTGTGATGAAGCAATAGTATTTTCCTTCATTTTTCGTTGGTTTCAAACAATTGCTTTTTATTCTGTGTGGCTGTGACATAACGTTTTTTAGACTGGACAATAATTATTGGGTAATATTTCTTTAACTTATGTTGTTCTCATGCTTGTGTCTTGAATATTGTTGAAGACTTGAAAAGAGCAGGGGTTTATATTGTTGATTGATTTAAACATGTCTAGTGAAATATACTTCCAACGTCCTTGATGATTTAGTACTCCCACATCACATGTTTGATGAAAATCTCATCAGTGAATCATTCTATTCCATGATGGATGTGCCTTTATCAATTATTTGGATTTGGTTTGGTACCTAGATGCTTTGGATGGGTTTCTTGCCATATGATTTAAAAAATAAACTCTTTTTTTTACATCAAATGATGTGCCTTGGTTTGATTTGATAATGGATAAATATGTTGGTTGAGTAATGTTTGATATTATGCTGCTTGCACCTAAGTTTCTGCCTTAACCTATTCAACCCCATGTTTTCTGGCCAGCTCCTGATCCCCAAGTAGAATCTGATCATGTTCTGCGAAATAAATCACTGCCCTTGAAACATCGTCATTTTTTATGAAAAATAATTCTTTTAAGTCTTGTTTTTGTGTTTTTCAAAAAATCGAAAACCGATCCAATTCAAACCGAAAAAAATTGGATCGGATTGGATCAGTTTTGAAAAAAAATTCAAACCGATCGGATGATGTAATGACCAAACCAAAGGAATTGGATCGGATGGTTTGTTGCTTCAAAACCGATCCAATCCAGACCGCGAACACCCCTAATTTTAAATGACATAAAATTATGTCATTTTAAAAGAGAGATAGACACAAAATAAATTTTTTTATTTAAATTTTAATTTAAAAAAACCATCCACTTTCTCCCTCTCATGATTTTCATTTTCTGTGTGTATCTATCTTCTAAAATGACGTAACTTATATCATTTAAAATAACAAACATCAAACCCTTTTAAGAAAGAAAAAAACACAATATAGAATTTTTTATTTAAATATTTTAAAAAATTCACTTACTTTTTTTCTCACAATTTTTATTACTTGTATTTTTGTTTTACTTAAAATGACATAATTCTATGTCCTAAACACTAAATCCCTTAAATAAAAGCTTGGTACCAACTTTTTTTTGAAATAATTGTTTTAAATTTTAAATTTTTTTACTCATTTTATATTTATTTCTTCTAAGTTTTTAAAACTCACCACCAAATCCTAAAATATTAATCTGTTAAACATGTTAATCCGTAAATAAGTAAGGTTTTTTTTTAACGAAAGTGTTGTACGTTAAATTCTTCATGTGCCACGAATATAATTCACCTGTAAATATAATTTCCAACATAATTAAGACTATTATTTTGTTAGAAATAAAATCCTTTTGAGTTTAGGATATTTCCTAAATATCTAAACCATCGTTTCCTAGTGGTCATATTTCAATTATCCCTTTCATTAATCCATTTAACACGAATGTGAAAATGAGAATAATGTTTACCTAAATAAATGAAGAATAATGATGATGAATTTCAAGGGGTAAGTTGTTTTTTCAGGTTTTGAGTTTGATTTATGCGAATGGAAAAAATTATACTGGGGGAATTACTCACGTCCAGCATATTCGGATTAAGTAGAATAATCAATGAATCGATTAATAAATTCAAAAACAAAATAAAAGATAACATGTTTTAAAATTTTCCAACTGATCATAACCACTTCCATTAACTAAAATGTTATTTAACGCAAAAACTAAACTCGCTTAACAAATTAACTTTTCCAAAAATTATGTTGTATTTTAAGAATTTAATATGAAATTCATAGACTGTTGATCTTTTCAAATCTTATAAAGATCCCTTAATTTAAATTTTTAATTATTAAAAAAATATAAAATAAGCAACATTTTTCAAGTACTTAGGGTCTTTGATTGTTTTTTGGTTTATTTGTTCTTAAAATTATTTTGTAAAATACTTATGTAAACTGTTGTTTTCTATGTTTTTTTCTTTTTGAAAGTTAAAAATCAAAACAAAAAACAAAAACAACTCAGATATGTTCTATAAATTTGATTCTAAAAACAAAAAAATAGTTATAGTTTTTAATTTTTTTTTTTTACAAAACAAGTCTTACCAAACGAATTTTTTAATTTTTTTTATTTTGAAAACTAAAAAACTATTTTCGAAAACAGAAATCAAAAAGAGCCTTAATCTTGGATTTTTTAAGAATACAAACACTATCATAAAATAAGTGAAACATTTTTATTAGAGTAAACATCCTTGTTGATCCCTCGCAATATCCACGAAATCATTTTTAGTCCCTGACAATAAAAAAGAACCAAATTGGTCCCTAAAATGATGAAAAAATGAACAATGAGTACTTATTATAATTGACAGAAGAACTAAAGTGACTCTTTTTTCATAATTTTAGGAACCAATTTAATTATTTTTTATTGTCAGGGACTAAAATGAATTTCGTAGATAGTACCATGGACCAAAAAGGATGTTTACTCTTTTTATTACCAACGACGGTTTTTGGAAGTTATACTATAATAATTGCATAGTAAAATTTAAAATATTTAACAATAAAAGGATTTTATTTAATATGACAACAAACATAATTATGATATTCAAAAATAAAAGTTCTTAATAATTTTTCAGCATAGGATTTTTTTTAATTCTTATAAAAAAAAACCATAGGAAGTTTTATGAAGCTTGTTGTAAAGGATGAAAAAAAAAAAACTCTAGGTAATGTTTGGTGAGGAGGGATATTCTTACTACCAAAATTTTCTACTACCAATTCACTACCTATCTAATCACCATTGGATCAACATTTTCTATTTTTTCAAAAACTTTTTAACATTCTCTCTCCTTGATTCAATGGTGATTAGATAGGTAGTAAGTTGGTAGTAGAAAATTTTGGTAGTAAAAATATCCTCACTCATATTTGGTAGGGGTTTTTATCGTAGATACCCAAACAATTTTCATGGCATTTCAGCTTGACCTGGTACAATATTAAAAAAACTTTAACCAGGAAAATTCTTTGTCAAATCATTCTCATTCCGATTTGTTTGCAAAATTTCATGAAAAATCCTATTCAAAAAAGGAACACCGATCAAAATGTTAGTCTTCATCAATTTTTTTTTTCTAAATGCCACGTGAATAATGTTATTTCCCAATCTGTCATGGGGCAAATTCGCTACGAGGTGTAACGAATTTTATTTGCTGACGTGTCATATTTCTTGTAGATAATAAGTACCAAGTTAAAAAAAAAGTGTTGCGAACTTGGTGTCTACTAGAAACGTGATGCATCATCAAACCGAGTTTGTTACACCGGATAACAAACTTATCCCGTGTTAAATCGGAAGATAACATTTTTTGCGTGACATTTAAGTAAAAAAGTCGGTTAAGAGTGACATTTTAATTACTGTTATTCTAGGAAACCACATGGAAAGTGGTATTTTGGGATTTACCGGAAAAAAAAAAGGAGCGCGAATTGATACGAAATTCAGAAATTGACCCTGATCTATGGAGTGATTAGTGGAGTCTCTTTACTCAATATATTTCCTCGATAGAGAAGTCGTACTGTTCAATCTCTTACTTCTAATGAGATTAAAAAATCAAAGGGATTATTTTTATAATTTGAACCCATTTTCCTATCAGGATATTACCTTCAATCAAATATAGATTTAAAAATTTTTAATCAATTTTTTCTGATAATATTTCACTCTATCAAACATTTTTTTAATTTTTTTTACTATCAAACTTATTTTCTCACAATTTCTCCGATAATTATATTTATCCAAAAAAACAAAATTTCATTCTCTGCCGAACACCCGTAAAAGGATAAAACTAGTTGATGAGCACTTACTGCATTTCAATCTCACTAGGGCATTTCCATATTGCCAATAGCACGTGGACGATTCTTTTCAAGCTAGTTACGCTGTTCGCCCACACTTACTTAAAAGACTCGTTGTCGTTGAGAAACCACAGCCTTCTTCAAAACTCAGTTCCGCTCTATCTTTGATTGAAGCCACAGCCTCATCTTCAACGACTTCAAGCTGTCATTGCTTCGCCACTGATTCAAGCTGCCATTTTCGCCTCCACTAAGCTCATTTTCTCAAGCTGCCATTTTCGCCGCCACTAAGCTGATTTTCTCTCACCGGAGTTTGTTCGTCGAAGCTGGTTTCTTCGAAGCCCCAACCTGATTGTTTCTTAATTTATATATATATATATATATATATATATATATTTAATTTATAAGTGTAGGTAAAATCTACTTTTTGTATTAAGATTTTACGTTTTGCGATTTTTCATTCCTCTTCCAATTTTAGGTAAAATTCCGATTTTAACTACTTGCTGAAAACCTTTCAATTCATTCCCAGAGGAACTGTAGAGATGAATAGGGCAAGAGCCGAAGGCGTAACCTTCACTAAAGAACCCTACATCGAGGATGCAGGGCCACGCAGAGTGTGAGTATATATATATATATATATATATATATATATATATATATATATATATATATATATATATAACCTACTTTCTCATCATCATCATCACACATTGTTTTTGATTCACTTGCGAATAAAAAAAAATGTATTGTTACTTTGTTGTTTGTTTATTGCAGAAAGAACATGCAGTTTTCCACGTTATCAGAGTCAGAAGTCGGCAAAATTGGTGAAGTTCAAGTGTGGAGATGTAATTATTATGATTCATTTAAAAAGCCCGTTCATGGTGGCTTATTGGATCCTCGCATGGTACCTTTTATATTCCTATTTCTAAGCTTTTTGATTTTGCAACTTGTGCAGTTCGCCTTCTAAAATTTTCTCTCTCTCTCTCTTTTTTTTTTTTTGTTGCATTTGGGATATAGGATGTTAAATCAACCTGATAATGTTTGTTTTGTGTATTGCGTGTGGGGTGAATTTGGAGTTGTTTACAATCTTGAACTGCAATGCACTATTTATGGGATATTTGGTTTTTGTTTGTTGGGTTTATGATGAGATAGTAGATGTAGCAGTCATATATTAGGATATATTTCCTTTGTGTCTGGGTGTACTGTATGGATGAAGCAATTACCTGTTCAATTTGGTAACAGGTTTTATAGATTATGACTTATTGGACATGCGCTTATATATGAGGCAATGCTTCTTATTAAGTGGAACTACCAAGTTTGTTGTTTGAACTTTGAAGTCAAATTTATTCATGAAAGGAAGCTCCATAAGGCATATATGTATATAAACATGCGCTTACATGTGTGTGCATGTGCGTGCGAGTCCGTGCTTTGTATTCTTTAGATTTTCCATTGTTTTATGAAGTATAACGTGTATGGTTTATCCTGCTCCCTTTTTGGGCGTGTTTTTACTTTGACAGTTGGTGTGTTCTTCCTGCATTGTACTTTGTTTCGCAAGAAAGAGTGACACATATAGGAAGAGAGACACACATGACACATCTTAATTTATCCTTACACTATAAACTGTTATCCAGTTAACACATTACCCAAGTTACTGAGTTCTTTTGATATTGGTAGTTTATTTTTTATTTGAGAATTAAAACACACATTTTAGTGTTTTGCACGTGAAATCCATTTAATAGGTTTGCTGGTTTAAGAAGTCTTACATTTAAACCTTCGTAAGTAAAGCTATCGTTAGACTTGAGGTTTTTTTATTTGTTGAGGAAGTCAGGTTGATGAAATACACAATTGGATGATATTACTTGTTTGAACTTTTAATCTGTTTGATCATATATTTTTCTTTCCTAATGCTCATGCCTTTCCCTTTATAAAATGCTAATGTAGCAATCTTTTTCATTGAATTCAGGGCCCTGCTAATAAAAGTCTTGAATGTGCAACATGCCATGGGAGCTTTCTTGACTGTCCAGGGCACTATGGATACTTAAACCTTGCCCTTCCTGTTTTCAATGTTGGATATTTAAGTACCATTGTGGAAATACTGAAGTGTATATGTAAGGTATTTGAATTGTTACAAGTTCTTTATCTACTTTCTCTCTCTGGATTTTGTTTTTTCCTTTATTTCCCAAGGCTCATCAATATGCACAATACCATCTACAAATAGCACACCAAGGCACCTCTTCTTGGATATCTCTTGTTTGCTCATCCATAACCAGGGAGAAAGGATAAGGACTCAAAGTAAAACCTTGGTATCAACCTACTATTATTAGATAATAGCTTGATGTGCCATTACATGAAAAAGTAAGGTTATAATATGTACAGAACTCATGTTATAATGCATAAAAATCCATTTGCAAATTTGCATGTCATACTCATTACTAATGGACATTCTATTTTACTCAATCATTTTTTTTTTCGTTACAGTTATCTGACATAAATTTTGTATATATAATATAGCATGCTTTTAAATATGTATTTGAATTAATTTTGAGTTTCTTAGTGTTCTGCTTGAATTATATGTTATTGTTTGGTGTTTTTTCCAGGGCTGTGCTCGTATTCTCCTTAATGAAGATACCTGTAAAAAATATTTGAAGAAAATAAGAAACCCCAAAATGGATGAACTGCAGAAGATTGAGTTCGTGAAAGAGTCTATAATAAAAAATTGTAACAAAGCCGGGAAGTGCCCAAGATGCGGATATATCAATGGTTTGTTTTATGCTTTATTCAAACGTCTTCTATTTTAGGGAATGATGTTGCTTCAGGGCACCCATTTTTTGAACTAATTGTCACCACACATGGCATAAATAAAACATTTTATCCCCTATTCAATAGAAAATACCATCTTGTTCCACTAGTGGAAATATTTGCATTAATTGCCAACCATTATAGGAGTAAGGATTAAATATGATCGCCTTGCTTCATGCATGTTAAGATATGTGCCTTTTGTGTCTGTATGGTGATATTGGTGATGACTATTGTCATACAGGTTCGGTAAAGAAGGTTGCATCTACGCTAACCATCATTCATGATTGCTCAAAATGTAACAATGATAGTGTTGAAGAGCTCCAATCAGCACTTTCTCATATAAGAGAGGCTAGAGCGACCAACAACTTGACTGCTCGAATTCTCGATCCTTTCCAAGTTCTTTCCCTGTTTAAAAGGATGCTTGACAAGGTGGATATTTATATTATATGGATGTTTTCTTGTTGTTTTTCGGGTTTGATTTTCCTTCTCTTTCCCTTTTTAAAGATGGAAGACACCATGAATGCCATGTAGAGGTTTACTTTTCTCTCAAGTTGAACATTTTTATTGTAGGACTGTGAATTACTTTATGTTGCTGAAAGACCAGAGAAACTCATCATAACAAACATTGTTGTGCCACCTGTAGCTATTCGACCTTCAGTTATAATGGATGGATCACTGAGGTAATGCCAGTTTGGTTGCATTTGTGTATCTGTTTTTTTCTTTTGTCCACATTTTTTGATGAGTTTGGGTTGGAGGGTTAGGCCGAGGGAAATTATACTTTTTTATGAGAGGAGAAATATGAATGCTCCTAGAAGTAAGGAGGAAACAGTAGTGGGAGAGTGGAACAGAATGTACACGTGGCAGCAAGGTACTGGAGTGGAGAATTGTGCAATGATGGGAGAGGAAAGGAAACATGAATAAGGAGGGGGTGGAAAATAGTGGAGAGGCATAAAAGAATAGTGGAGAGATTTGGTGACTTAGTTCAAGGAGGGAAGAGTCTGTGTATCAGCTATCATAGTTATCTCTCATTGCGCTGCCTTTTCTACGTTTCCTCTGTTTAGTATGTTTTTCTGTTTATTGAGCAGTATTCCTCCCTTGTAAAGGAGATCTCCTTGTTCTATCCTATTTTCGGTATTCATCAGTCCTTATCAAGTGGGTAGTAGAGTTTCCAATCCTTAGAGCCTCTGGATGCTGTTGACACACTTGGAGAGCCACTCGAAAGCATTGGATAGAGGATGGACAGAATTTCTGGCCTGATCTAGGAGAATATTAATCGAAGTTTTTGGTGTTGATGATGACACAGAAGATTGTGGTAGTCGTTTTTGAAATTTAAGGTTGAGTTTGGAAGGGGAAGGTAGCAATAGGTGCACCAGGAACAGAGGCGTAGGGTCCATTGACATTCAGGAGGTGCAAAGAGAGGAGAGGATGCATTTGCTAGAGGTGCCATATTTTAAGGGCAATGACCTACATGGTTGGTTGTACTGTATTGGACAGTACTTTGAGATCAGTCAGATCTCAGAGGTGGAGGTGTCTGTGGCAGTGATTTGTTTGGACAAGGGGAAACTGATAGGGGAGGGTATTGGCGGGCCTTTGAAACATGTACATAAAAGAAGAAAAGAAGAGTGAGCTGGAGTGTTTTGGGCCTAGGGAAATTATACGTGTTTATGAGAGGAGAAATAGGAATGCTGCTAGTAGTAAGGGCAAAACAATAGTGGAGAGTGTAGCCGGATGTACATGTGGCAGCAAGGTATTGGGAAGGTGCATTTTGCAATGATTGGACGGTGAAGTAAATGTGAACAAGGAGGTGTTGGGAAATAGTGGAGTGACATAACATAATTTTGGAGAGAATTGGTGCCTTAGGCCAGGGAAGGTAGAGTCTGTATATCTTCTTTTGTCGTTATCTCTCATTGCTGCATTTTTTTTGCATTTCCTCTATTCAGTATGTGTTTCTGTTAATGGAGCAGTACTTTTCCCTGTAGAAGAAATTGCCCTTTTGAGTAGTATAATATTTTCAGTATTAATTCCAGTCCCTATCAATCTCATTCTTCAACGGAAAAGAGATGTAAAGGTGTTGTCGACTTGTGCTCTCTTTGTAAGCATTAGAAATATAAAAAATTTGAATCGTTCATGGAAACCCACCTAACAGCTTATGGTTGTAGGAGAATTGGTCCTTGGCAAGTTTGTAGGAGTGTAGGTTCTTGGCAAGGTATTAAAGCCTCTATGATCAAATGATTAGGAGTCCAATCATTGCTGACCCCATCTTTCTTGAACAAATTAAATTTCAACATAAAGACATAAAAAGCTGACCTCAACTAGTTTGGGATAAAGGTGATGTTAATGTTGATAAAGAAGTAAAATGGGTCTATGCATTGTTTGGGATAGGATTATTTTTTGTGCTTCCATCTTGGATGCACATGGTGTTCTAAAATGGTTTTCTTTGGTGCACATTTTGAGGGACTAGAGAGCTCTTATAAGCTGATGGCTGTATTTTCTATTGTT